>JAQQAC010025234.1:7739549-7827813 GCA_029783875.1 Phataginus tricuspis
CCCCCCCCAACCCCTTTCTCTCACTCTTCAAGAACAGTAACATTACCTCTCCTTTGGGAAGAGAGTCAGTGGTGCTCTGAAGACAGCTCCTACCGCTCACTAGAGCTAACTGTGGACATCCCTTCCCAGCTCTGAGTTGAGTAACTTGAAATTGGCCATAATGGGATAATTTACACAACATAATTGGCAAACATTACATGTCATTCTTTCTTTCTCCCAGAGAGCCGGTTCACCAGCACACCACTAGAGACAGCACAAAAAGGGAGACTAAAAGCGAGGCTCCTGGAGTTAAGCCCTGGCAGGTCAAATATTGTCTTCCCCCTTGTCTTGCAAATGAGTTTCAGCCCCAGGCAAGTTCTCTATAGATTCACTGTGACCAAAGAAATTTACAGCAAAGGGTTCTTGGGGTGAAAAGGTTATACCCAACTTTATTTCCAGGTGGCAGGTCAGTCACCAAAATCCCGTTCACTCAGAGCGAGTCTGTGTTATCACTGCTGCTTCGGATGCAGCAAGCCGGTCTCTGTCTCTGGGCCCCTCTGTCTGCACAGCCATCCTGCACAGCCGTCCTCTGGGCCTCTGTCCTCGGCGCTGCCACCACTCCAGCCTCTGCTCTGCTCTCCTGCAGCCTTGCAGCCCTGTCACCCTGTCACACCCAGAGCACTGGGTGGAACTCTTTATATTAACACAATAATGGCTTATTGCCTAAAGGTGTGGAAGTGGTAGCATAGCAACAGGCCAGTTACATCATCAGGTGGTTTAAGTTCAGTGAGGATCCTGGCCATAGGAACCCCACTTTCCCCACACTCCACCCCTCCAGGATTCTCACCTTACAATCTACACGCTTTCCATCTTCCGCAATGGTCCCTCTGCGAGAAAGCTGGAGCACTGTAACCAGATTCCACAACAGCAGCAGAGGATAACAACTCAGAGATAATAAAAAATTAAAATACAGGTAACAAAAATTATAATAATCCTCAATCCAGAGGATTCAGCTAGGTTCAAATCTCCATGCAGATCAAGTCCAAAGCATGTCCATTCCAGCCATCATGTGGTCTCCGGTCCCCCCCTGGTCCCTCAGGGCAGATACCTTGACCTTCCCCTCAGTCAAACTTTCCAGTTTGTCGCGCCCAGAGCACTGGGCAGAACTCTTTATATTAACACAATAATGGCTTATTGCCTAAAGGTGTGGAAGCGGTAGCATAGCAACAGGCCAGTTACATCATCAGGTGGTTTAAGTTCAGTGAGGATCCTGGCCATAGGAACCCCACTTTCCCCACACCCATTTAACCTCTCTAACCCTTGGCTTCTCATTTGTAAATGGGTAAGATTAGAATGGGACATTGCCCTTTACAAGTGTTGTTATCCATGGTAAAAATAAACGATCACGAATTCTTTGTATTGCAAGACAAGATGTATCTCCTACTCTAGAATCCATGTGTACGTTGTGATTACTTGTCCTTCGGAACTGGTAACGGGAGGACACTCCAGTTCTCAGGCGTGGGCCTTTAAGAAAGTGACAGTTTCCATTTCCTGTCTCTTGGAACACTCTTTTGGGGTTCTCCAGAGAAACACAAATAACATGAAATGATAGATAGATAGAAAAGATAGACAGATAGATACAGAGACGTAGAGAGATTTATTTTAAGGAATCAGCTTATGTATAATTGTGGTCCAAAGCCTGCAGGGCAGGCCAGCAGGCTGGAGGCTCAGCAAAGAGTTGGTGCTGCAGTTTCAAAGAAGGTTTGGAGGCAGGATTCCTTCTTCCTCAGGGACGTCAGCTTCTTTCTTTAAGGCCTTCAACTGATTGGATAAAGCCCACCCACATTATGGAGGGTAAACTGCATTACTCAAAGCCTACTGATTTAAATGTCAATCCCATCTAAAAAACTCACTCTCAGCAACATCTACACTGGTGTTTGACCAAACATCTGGGCACGATAGCCTAGCCAAGTTGGCATATAAAATTAACCATCTCATAGGGACAGCCACTTCCAAAGAAGTCCAACTATATGCTGCAGAGAACAAATAGGCCAGGAAACTACGTGGATATGGACAGGGGAGCAGCTGAGGGTATTCCTGCCAAGGCCCAAGACATGTGGGTGAAGGCAATTTGGATCCTCTAGTCCAACCTACATTAGCTGAATACTACCGACTGAACCCAGTCAATACTGTAAAGTCGAAGAATTGCTCAGGTGAGCATTGTTGGCATTTCTGACACACAAAATCATAACACAACAAAAACGTTGTTTTAAGCCACTACATTTTGGAGTAGTTCTTTATGAAGGAAGAAATAACTGAACACTATATTTATTTAGGCTTATCTTTATTCTGGAGATCGTCATGTTATAATTAAGCTTATTTTTAGGTTATCAAACTTCATCATGAACTTGTGTGTTCCTTTTTGGCAGCGGGCAAGCCTGAATCTAAGTGCATTTTGCGTGAAAACCTAAGGAGATTCCTGGAAAATAAGTAATCCTAAAGAGAAACTAGTCTTGCAGATAATCCTGACCTACTTTAGTCATGAGATTGCACAGACTTCTATAAAAGTGCTTGGTCATCTACCTTTCTACCCAGCCTCATCTGAATTGGTGCCCTAATCCTTGTATATATAGGGATGGGTTTGCCACAGGCTGGGAATGAGTTGTGCAGAGGAAGAGAACTATAATCAAAGCCTGAAAGAATTATTTCAGTTAAATTTCTGTGAGATATTGAATGCCAGCATCATACACATGCACTTTGTTCCAGAGCACAGCTCTGATACCCCACAAGCCTCATCACACCACAGGAACAGTGCCCAGCAGGTAATGACTGTCTTTAGGAGGTGTAGTGATACTGTCAGGAGCGACAGGATTGACAGAAGACCTGTCAGTGTCCAGCGACTTTATGGTGGCTGGCTGGGTGGAATCAGGTAGAAATGGTGAGGAATCAAATAGGAGATCCATGAGATTATCAGAAGAGAGCAGGTGTAACAACCTCCTAGGCAAACTCTGAGTGTTGGGGGGAAAAGTCTCAGTGAGCACAAACAAATATGAGTCTGTATTTTCTTAACCCAGTTCCTCTCACCCAGCTCTCTGGATTCACTAACTTTCAGCACTCACTCTGTGAAACAATATGAATAATGCCCATGGCATGCTGAACGCTCACCACTACAAAGCCAATCTCTGTTACTACCACATGGGTGGTTACCAAGAATCAATTATTCTCCTTCTAAACCTATTATATCTGTGACTTCAAAAACACATTTTTGTCAAATATTATGTAAATCAATGAAAAATGAAGCAATTATTGTTTCTCTGAAAACTAGTTATTTTCAATAAAGACAAGTCACCATAAAAATATCCTGTCAATTTAAGTGTAAGTGACAAAATTATACAAGACTGAAACAAAAATGGAGAAAAATTCTGCACTCAGATTCCTTCACTACTCTCTTTAAGTTCTTGCCCCTCTTTAAAGAAACCAAACTTGGAACTTAAATATTCTAGGCATGAATGTCCTGTTATCCTGACAGATAACCTTCTGTAAAGTGTTCTGTAAAGCGCTATTGCAGCTCTTTCTTTGACCCGCCACAGAAGGTGGATTTAGGCTAATATTCCTCTGCACACAACTTACTATAAAATAAAATTGTTTCTTGACTGCTATTGATTTATTTATTTTGCTGAGTTTCTCCTTTTCTTAAATAACTCTTGATATTGATGTATGGTATATGTTTTCTATGTTTTAAATTTTTCACTGTTAAAAGATGAGAATTTTTCCTAATTTTTTCACCATCTTTCACAATCTCATTTGGAAATAGAAGAGTGAATTGTCTAAAATTTGTAGAAACCTGGTTTCTTTAACTTAGAAATTAACTGAGAAAATAAAATTCAAGATTTCAGAACTTTGTATCAGAGATTCTAAACCTTGCTTCTATGTTGTATTGGCTAGGGTGGGTAAATTAACTGGGAACACATAAATCCTCAAATTTCAGTGGTATGCATGATGTAAGTTCATCTCCCACTCACACAGTCTGAGCTCCTGATCAACATTATTCAGGAGCAAGGCTTTTCCCATCGTGTGACTCAATCATGTGTTAAGGCCTGGGACTCCCCTGGTGGAGGTTCTGCAAACTCTCAGGAAAATGATAAAGACAATAAGCATGGGAAGGGATGCAAAGGTTTTTAATGGACTAGGTCTGAAAGAGCAAATATCAATTCTGTCCATGTTGCTTTAGACAGAATTCAACTGCCTGGCAACATCAAGCTACAAAGAACACTGAGGTATATAATCCAGATGTGTGTCTTGGAAGAAACTACTTTGAGTGAACACATAGCAACCTTTACAACAGAAATCTTCTATTGCATATAACGTTTCCAATGCATAATGTTAAACTTACCCTGTGTTGTACTAAAGTGATATTTAGAAGTAAATATGGGGAGGTAAGAGGAAGATTTTTCTGCCTTCTAAAATGTACTGCCCTCCTTAAAGAATTAAGATGATTTTTTCCTGTAATTTATGTGATATATGCTGAATTATTGATATCAGTGAGCAAACTATTTCATTATTTTATTGAACCTGGCCTCCCATAGTATTTCAAATACAGTTATGGAATATAGATACTACTTTTACAGGAATTAAAAGAAATGCTCAGAAAATACAACCTTTTAGGGAAATAAGCCCTGAGTAAAGATGACTTTTAATGCAAATTTCATTGTTACTACTGATATTCAATTGAAGAAATGTACTTGGTTGTTGACATTTGACTTTTTAAACTAATAAAGAATAAAAACATTTTTTTTTGCTATTCTAAACGTACAATTACATAAGCAACATTATGATTACTACACTCCCCATATTATCAAGTCCCCACCACATACCCCATTACAGTCACTGTCCATCAGCGTAGTAAGATGCTATAGAATCACTACTTGTCTTCTCTGTGCTAAACTGCCTTCCCCGTATTCTGCCCCCACCCCATTACATTATGTGTGCTAATTGTAACAGCCATTTTATTCCCCCTTATCCCTCCCTTCCCACCCACTTCCCAAGTCCCTTTCCCTTTGGGAACTGTTAGTCCATTCTTGGCTTCTGTGAGACTGCTGCTGTTTTGTTCCTTCAGATTTTTCTTTGTTCTTATACTCCACAGATGAGTGAAATCATTTGATACTTGTCTTTCTCTGCCTGGCTTATTTCACTGAACATAATACCCTCTAACTCCATCCATGTTGTTGCAAATGGTAGGATTTGTTTTCTTCTTATGGCTGAATAATATTCCATTGTGTATATGTACCACATCTTCTTTATCCATTCGTCTACTGATGGACACTTAGGTTGCTTCCATTTCTTGGCTATTGTAAATAGTGCTGCGATAAACATAGGGGTGTATATGTCTTTTTCAAACACGGCTGCTGCATTCTTAGGGTAAATTCCTAGGAGTGGAATTCCTGGGTCAAATGGTATTTCTATTTTGAGTTTTTTGAGGAACCTCCATATTGCTTTCCACAGTGGTTGAACTAATTTGCATTCCCACTAGCAGTGTAGGAGGGTTCCCTTTTCTCCACATCCTCGCCAACATTTGTTGTTTGTCTTTTGGATGGCGGCCATCCTAACTGGTGTGACCTGATATCTCATTATGGTTTTAATTTGCATTTCTCTGATGATTAGTCATGTGGAGCATCTTTTCATGTGCCTGTTGGCCATCTGAATTTCTTCTTTGGAGAAGTGTCTATTCATATCCTCCTTCCTATCCATGAGCACAGGATGTGTTTCCATTTATTGGTATATTCTTTAATTTCTTTCATGAGTGTCTAGTAGTTTTTAGAGTGTAAGTCTTTCACTTCCTTGGTTAGGTTTATTCCTAGGTATTTTATTCTTTTTTGATGCAATTGGGAATGGAATTGTTTTCCTGATTTCTCTTTCTTCTAGTTCACCATTAGTGTATAGAAATGCAACAGATTTCTGTGTATTAATTTTTTATCCTGCAACTTTACTGAATTCAGATATTTGATATAGTAGTTTTGGAGTGGATTCTTAAGGGGTTTTTATGTACAATATCATGTCATCTACAAACAGGGATAGACTTCTTCCTTACCAATATGGATGCCTTTTACTTCTTTGTGTTGTCTCATTGCCGTGGCTAGGACCTCCAGTACTCTGTTGAATAAAAGTAGGGAGAGTAGGCATCCTTGTCTTGTTCCCGATCTTAAAGGAAAAGCATTCAGCTTCTCACTGTTAAGTATAATGTTGGCTGTGGGTTTGTCATATATGGCCTTTATTATGTTCAGGTACTTGCCTCTATACCCATTTTGTTGAGAGTTTTTATCATGAATGGATGTTGAATTTTGTCAAATGCTTTTTCAGCATCTATGGAGATTATGATGTGGTTTTTGTCCTTTTTTTTGTTGATGTGGTGGATGATGTTGATGGATTTTCGAATGTTGTACCATTCTTTTATCCCAGGGATGAATCCCACTTGATCATGATGGATGATCTTTTTGATGTATTTTTGAATTCGGTTTGCTAATATTTTGTTGAGTATTTTTGCATCTATGTTCATCAGGGATATTGGTCTGTATTCTCTTTTTTTGTGATGTCTTTGACTGGTTTTGGTATTAAAGTGATGTTGGCCTCATAGAATGAGTTTGGGAGTATTCCCTCCTCTTTTACTTTTTGGAAAACTTTAAGGAGGATGGGTATTAGGTCTTCAAACACTAAATGTTTGATAAAATTCAGAAGTGAAACCATGTGGTACAAGGGTTTTGTTCTTAGGTTGTTTTTGATTACCAATTCAATTTCTTTGCTGGTAATTGGTCTGTTCAGATTTTCTGTTTCTTCCTGGATCAGCCTTGAAAGGTTGTATTTTTCTAGAAAGTTGTCCATTTCTTCTAGGTTATCCCATTTGTTACCATATAATTTTTCATAGTATTCTCTCATAATTCTTTGTATTTCTGTGGTGTCCATAGTGATTTTTCCTTTCTCATTTCTGATTCTGTTTATGTGTGTAGATTCTCTTTTTTTCTCGATAAGTTGGGCCAGGGGGTTATCTATTTTGTTTATTTTCTCAAAGAATCTGCTCCTGCTTTCATTGATTCTTTCTATTGTTTTATTCTTCTCAATTTTATTTATTTATGCTTTAATCTTTATTATGTCCCTCCTTCTACTGACTTTGGGCCTCATTTGTTCTTCCTTTTCTAGTTTCATTAATTGGGAGTTTACACAGTTCATTTGGGATTGTTGTTCTTTCCTGAGGTAGCCTGTATTGCAATATACTTTCCTCTTAGCACGGCCTTCGGTGCATCCCACAGATTTTGCAGTGTTGTTGTCATTTGTCTCCATATATTGCTTGATCTCTGTTTTTATTTGGTCATTGATCCATAGATTATTTAGGAGCATTTTATTAAGCCTCCATGTGTTTGTGGGCTTTTTCATTTTCTTGAATAATTTATTTCTAGTTTCATACCTTGTGATCTGAAAAGCTGGTTGGTACAATTTCAATCTTTTTGAATTTACCTAGGCTCTTTTTGTGGCCTAGTATATGATCTATTCTTGAAAATGTTCCATGTGCACTTGAGAAGAATGTGTATCCTGTTGCTTTGGATGGAGTGCTCTGTAGATGTCCATTAGGTCCATCTGTTCTAATACATTGTTCAGTGCCTCTCTCTCTTTATTTTTAGTCTGGTTGATCTGTCCTTTGGAGTGAGTGGTGTGTTGAAGTCTCCCAAAATGAATGCATTGCATTCTATTTCCCCTTTTAATTCTGTTAGTATTTGTTTCACATATGTAGGTGATCCTGTGTTGAGGGCATAGATGTTTTTAATAGTTATATCCTCTTGTTGGACTGACCCTTTTATCATTATGTAATGTCCTTCCTTGTCTCTTGTGACTTTCTTTGTTTTGAAGTCTATTTTGTTTGATAGAAGTACTGCCACTCCTGCTTTTTTCTCCCTATTAGTTGCATGCAATATCTTTTCCATCCTTTTATTTTCAGTCAGTGTATGTCTTTGGGTTTGAAGTGAGTCTCTTGTAGGCAGCATATAGACTATCTTGTTTTTTTATCCATTCAGTGACTCTACGTCTTTTAATTGGTGCATTCAGACCATTTACATTTAGGATGATTATCGATAGGTATGTACTTATTGCCATTGCAGGCTTTAGATTTGTGGTTACCAAAGGTTCAAGGATAATTCCCTTACTACCTACAGTCTAATTTAACTCACTCTATATGCTATTACAAACACAACCTAAAGATTCTTTTTTTTCTCCCTTTTCGTCTTCCTCTATTCTTTGTGTGTTATGAATTGTATTCTGTAGTCTTTGCCTATCCCTTGGGTGACATCTCTTTAGTCTTAGGAATACTTCCATCTATAGGAGTCCCTCAAAAATGCACTGTGGAGGTGGTTTGTGATAGGTAAATTCTCTCAGCTTTTGCTTATTTGAAAATTGTTTAATCCCTCCTTCAAATTTAAATGATAACATTGCCGGGTAGAGTATTCTTGGTTTGAGGCCCTTCAGGTTCATTGCATTAAATATATCATGCCACTCCCTTCTGGCCTGTAAGGTTTCTGTTGAGAAGTCTGATGATAGCCTGATGGGTTTTTCCTTGTATGTGATCTTTTTTCTCTCTGTAGCTGCTTTTAAAAGTCTGTCTTTATCCTTGATCTTTGCCATTTTAATTGTTATATGTCGATGTTGTCTTCCTTGGGTCCCTTGTATTGGGTGATCTGTGCATTTCAATGGCTTGAGAGACTATCTCCTTCCCCAGATTGGAGACGTTTTCAGCAATTACCTCCTCAGTGACACTTTCTATCCCTTTTTCTCTCTCTTCTTCTTCTGGTACCCCTATTATGCAAATATTGTTCCGTTTGGATTGGCCACACAGTTCTCTCAATATTCTTTCATTCTTAGAGATTCTTTTTTCTCTCTGTGCCTCAGCTTCTTTGTATTCCTCTTCTCTAATTTCTATTCCATTTACTGTCTCACCTACTACATCTAATCTGCTTTTAAATCCCTCCATTGTATGTTTCATTTCACATATGGAATTTCTTAATGACTGAATCTCTGACTTAAATTCGTTCCTGAGTTCTTGAATATTTTTATGTACCTCCATAAGCATGTTTATGGTTTTTATTTTGAACTCTCTTTCAGGAAGATTGGTGAGTTCAGTTTCATTTAGCCCTTTTTCTGGGGTTTGTGAGATTTTGGTCTGTACCATGTTCTTTTGACATTTCACATTTCTGTGTGGTACCCACTAGTGCACCGAACCTCCAGTCTCTGGAGCTGCTCAGCCCCTGGAGTGAGGCTGGGGGTCATAGGGGAGCAGAGATAGTGCCTAGGGGAGGAAAGATCTCTTTCCTGACTCCCTTCTGCCCTGCCTGTCTCCAGTATCACAGCCAGTGGCCCAAGCACAAAGGTTAAGCCTCCGTGTTTGGCGTCTCTAGCTGTTGTACGTGAGGCCTCTCTCTGGCTGGCCTGATGCCAGAGCAGTGACTGCCAGCTTGCGACCCCGTGCTGTCAGGCCAGGAGGAAGACTCAGCAGGCTGCGGATCACAGTGGGAGCCTCGTATCTGAGTAGCCAACCAGGGGGATGGAGTGCCTGAAACTCCCCAGAGTTCCCAAACTGCTGGGTAGAGTGCACCCAGACAACCTTGTGCCCCTATCCCTTCTTCCATGCAGCAATCTCCATGCAAACCCCGCGCCTTCAGCAGCCCTCTTGCTGCTAAGAAGCCTCTCAGACCACATGCCTTTCCCTTGTCTTGGAGTGGCTGGGTGTGGATCCTGTCTTCCACAAACAGCCAGAATCCGTCTCTCAAGCACTCTGACTGTGCCAGCACCCCATCCTCCAGAGCACCACACAATGTAGATTCCTTCTTGTAAAGCAGATCTCCAGGACTAGGTGTTCAGCAGTCCCAGGCTTCCACCCCCTCCCCCACTCCATTTCTCTTCCTCCTGCTGGTGAGCTGGGGTGGGGGAAGGGCTTGGATCCCACCGGCTCAAAGCTGTCATACATTACCCTGTTTTGTGAGGTCTGCTCTGTTTGTGAGGTCTGTATGCTGTGTGGTGCAGTCTTCTTTCCTGTTTCTGTTTTAGGGTTAGTTGTATTAACTATATTTTCACACTATCTGTGGTTTTGGGAGGAGTTCTCTGTCTCACCTCTCATGCCACCATCTTGAATCAGAATAAAAAGGTTTTTTATTACATAAAGATAATTACAGATTACTGAAATACAATCTCTTCTCATTTCATATTCTAGAAGACTATATGAAAACCAAATGTGATATGAAAATAATAGAATAACCATTAAAAATCTGAGGATATTATTCATGGAGGTTCATCCCAAGTAAAACCAAGCTAGAATTACATTAATTAGATCTCTAAAAACATTCCTCTTAATCTACAATTTGGAAATGAAACAACCAAATCCTATTTATAGAGGAAATATTCAAAATTAATTTAAGATGTTTCACTAAAAATTCTTTAAATGTCACAAGGGCACATAATCTTTTAAACTACAATCCAAAAAACCTTAAACTATGAAAAAAAACCTCATCTATACATTTCTAATATTTTTAACTAATATACAGAATAAGGATATTATAGGTCAAATAGCTTTAATGGACTTTCTTTATAGAACACCCTGGCTACAGTAGGACAAAGATAATCTGCTTGTCTTTCTGTCTTCTTTGAATACCTTCCTGAGCAAACAGAATGATGCCTCCAAAAGATCATTTTCCAGCCAGCAGTGCTTAATTCTCTTCATCTATGCATTAGGCAGAAAGATAGACATGAGCAGCTGGGTAAGGGGAAGATGAGGTTCAAGGAGAAACTGCCCAGTTAGGGGGCCCCACTTGAAGAACACAGAGGCTTTGCAGGGCGATAACCACCTTGCCTATTGGGACCAGGCCAAAGTGGTCCCAGAAAGGTCCCAACACAGATGTTCTTTGCAACATCTATGATCACTGGTAGAATAATAATTCATCTGACCAGCAAGGCTGGACAAATTGGAGAGTGCCGAGGTAGCAGAACTTAGGTCAGAAAAAAGAGTATAGTAGGTGAGATCACTTCCCTTTTGTTAATTCCCCCTGAGTTCCTCACTGTGAGGCTCAGTGTAGATGCCTGCGCACTGTGTGTATGCTAGCGTGTGCCCCCTTGCCCAACGCTTAGCACACTGCAGTGATGTATCTCTTTATGGTTGTGGCCTCTAACGTGAAATGCCTGGAGGACAGAGACTGTCTGTAGTCAGGTATTCATTCATCTGATATAGGTTACGGAATGCCCTCTAGTTAGTGCTATCCTTGTGCCAGGGGTGGAAACACCCCAGCGAACAAAATAGACCCCATGGAACAGTCCAATGGCAAAGGCACACACTGGAACAGCAATCACAGAAACAGACGTATACTGACAAAGTGCAGTCAGGAGCCAGAAGGGAAAGTGTACGATGCTATTAGAGAGAATAGTAAGGGACTTTATGAGGGGAAGGGCAAGTGGCAGCTTCCCTGAAGAAGTGACCTTTAATCTGAAACCTGAAAGCACAGGAACTCTTCAGGAATAGACATTGCTAAGAATGATCCAGGCAATGCTAGTGTTAAGTAGGAGAAGTGATGTGAAATGAAGCTAGAGAAGTAGAGAGGTCATTCGGGGCCTCTTAGGGGCATAGTGAAGATTTGGATTTTAGCTTAAGAGCCATTACAATTATTGAAATTAATGTTTTAAATAAAGAAGCAATGTGGCTAGACTGGATTTTTTTGAAAGAGCACAGGTGATAGTGTGGAGGTGGATTGGAAGAACCATCTGGAAAAGCAGAGAGCAATAGGGAAGCCAGTACGATCATCCAGGGGACTGTTCATAATCAGGTGTCCAAGACATATACACACTTTTACCAAATATTAACTAGACTCTTGGGTTTCCATGAGGCAAAGAGACTCCCACCTCAGATATTTACTTTACTTTGGTTGCAAAGATCTTAAAAATGCTATCCAGTAATATTTTTCTGGAAGCTTAAAATATGTTTCTGTCAGTACAGATGATCTGACTTGTAATGTCTGTGGGACTCAGTCAGAAGCCCTGTGTAAAATACCTAACACATCAACTGACCTATGGCAAGTGATCAAAAAGTATTAACTCTCCTGTGCTTCCTCTTCCTGTAGCCTTCTTTACGACACAGCATAATGGCACCACTTCATTTAAACTATTATTGCCTCATCATAAACCCAACATTGTAATGTCCTAAATTTTAAGAATTCCATTTCCAATTTTCCAAAGTACATCAAAGTTATGTATTATTCATCTATGCACCTAAAGGGATTATACACACACACACACACACACACACATATATATATACACACATATATATGCACATACATACACATACACATATATACACCTATGTGTGTGTGTGTGTGTGTGTGTGTGTGTGTGTGTGTATCAATACAAATCACCATACAATCATTCCTGAAAAAGGTAAAGCCCTAGGAAACATTCTCTTAAATTGGCTACTTCTTCCACAGTGCTGAGTTCACAGTAAGAGAGAAGTGATAAATGAGCTAGTATGACCCAATATCAATAAATACTCTCTGTCCACATGGGTTTTATCCAGAGCAGTTCAAAATTTTTGAGGAGGAAAAAAATAGGCCAGTGGCAGAGATCCTAAAACACTAGAATATTTTGGAAAACTTTTGAAAGACCTGTAATTAGAATAACATCCAAAGAGAATAAAGTAGGTAAAATTAGAAAGACTGAACTACAAATTGTGAAGAAAGTCATTGATTGGCACATGGAAAAAATTCTTGTTGAAGTCAGAGTGTAGCAATTTTACTGGTGATTACACATGTGAAGCAATAGAAATTTCAGTTGATTTACAAATTGGTGCAGTTATTTACTAATCTTGGATTATAGAACAGTTCTTCTGATCTGCCAGAAATCTTTCACCTAATTCTTCCCCCAAATCGACTCTCCACCTTTCTCCACCTTGCCCACTTTCTGGAGAAGCTGATTTGCATGGATTACATCAATGGGTTCCCATTTCTTCTGGCTTCATTTAGTTTGGCCAGCAGGACACTGAGCATGGGAGGAAACTGAAGACAGAGTGTTTGTTTTCCTAGTCCCCATGCTGTGAATCTGCTTTGGGCAGCCTGTGTGCCTTGACAGAAGGCCGCTTTGCCACTGTAGGTGGCTGATGCATATCAGGCATTCTCTCCCTCTGGATTCTGGTAATATCTTCTTCCCATTATCCATTCAGCTCTACAGGTAGTAAAAGCTTGCTTCTGCCAGCTCCAGGTTTCTGCACTATCCCTTCTGTTTCCCCACTGCCACCACCACACACACCTTTGCAATAGTCCTTTCACGAATAAACTTTCCTCAAGTTATGCTAATTTAAGTATGGTATCTTTTCCCTTTGAGATCCTGCCTGATACCCTTAATTCCTGACAAACTCAATTTCTACCAGACCTGTGTTTCCAAATCTTCAGCTATTCATCTGAGTACTCTGTAGCCAGAGAAGTCTGAGCAACCAATCTTTGTTCTCATGCCACAGCAGTGAGCTCAGAAACGTCCTTAAACCAGATTTGGCCAGCCCAGGGTAAGGAGAAGGTGATAAACCGGGCAGTGTTACTGGCCTGCGTGTTCTGTTCTAAAATGTGCTGTGTGGTCATATTGTACGTTGGACACACCGAAGTTAATGAGGTGCACCTGAGACATCATGATGAGGGGACATCCAGCACAGAACCAAACTCACCTACCCATGTATGGCTCTGGCTTTCCACATTTCAGGTGGACCTGAAGGAGACAAATGAGCTCAGAAGTTCTGATGTGATTTTTTTTTTCAGTTAATGGATTTATTTTTAACATAGTCATACTTAATACGTACCACTTCTTTCCAATATACCTGAACATACAATCAATAACCACTTCTTTAATATGCCTAAAATCAGTATTTTCCTTTCCATCTTCTCAAACGAACCCTTTGTTATACGTAATGTTTATGCATTCAAAGTATTAGAAGGACCTTTATCTAATTCCCCATGCCAGCCGCATATGTCTATTTAGTTTTGCCAGTGTGCAATATGATTATACAATTCATCTAGCAGCTTTAATATTGTTCCATGTGCATGTTGTCAAAGTTTTAAAATGAGACTACTCAAATTTTTTTAACTAAATTAAAATTTACTGAAATTGATATGTATCAACATAATAATAATTAAATCTAACGGGTAAATGTATTCAAAATTACAGAGAAGAGTTACCTGAGATACCACCTATGCTGATGAATATATAACAGTTCAATAAACAGTAATGATTAAATAATAGTATATAAATATTTTATAGCACTTTGTAATAAATTTAAGACTACCTGTGAAATTCTTAAAGAGTTCAGATATTCAAATGAAGACTTACATTAACTAGTTACTTTTTTAGGTCTCCTCTTGAATATAACCTAATTGTAATTTTCAGTTAAATGTGTCCAGGATATATAAAGCATCAAAAATTAGTGACATTTAGTGACATTTGTATATGCCTCTAGAATCTTCAAAATATTTGCATATTACCATCAAAGTATGTTTATTCAACAAAAAATGACATACATCATTTATATTGAAAATGAAGTAAAAATATACTTACTAATGAATTTTCTCTAAAATTATATCCATAAGAGCAGTACACTATGGTATTGTGAACAAGTCAACTATGTTTTTACACATACTTTATATGTTAACATATATAATAAAATATTGTGATTATTCTTCTTAAAACTTACTACTATAAACCATAAATTAGTTAACCTTTTATAGTCATTTGTTATTTTTTTTAATTTATTTTAGTATCAGTAACCTACAATTACATGAGCAATATTGTGATGATTAAACTACCCACTTCATCAGGTCCCCCCCCACCAACCCCATTACAGTCACTGTCCATCAGCGTAGTGAGATGCTATAGAATCACTACTTGTCTTCTCTGAGTTGTACACCCCTTGCCGTGCCCCACCAATACTACGTCTGCTAATAGTAATGCCCATTTTCACCCTTATCTCTCCCTTTTCGCCCATCCTCCCCAGTCCCGCCCCCTTTAGTAACTATCAGTCCATACTTGGGTTCTGTGAGTCTGCTGCTGTTTTTTTCTTTCAGTTTTTTTCTTTGCTCTTATGCTCCACATATGAGTGAAATCATTTGATACTTGTCTTTTTCGGCTTGGCTTATTTCACTGAGTATAGTACCCTCTAGCTCCATCCATGTTGTTGCAAATGGTAGGATTTGTTTTCTTCTTATGGCTGAATAATATTCCATTGTGTATATGTACCACTTCTTCTTTATCCATTCATCTACTGATGGACACTTAGGTTGCTTCCATTTCTTGGCTATTGTAAATAGTGCTGCGATAAACATAGGGATGCATATGTCTTTTTCAAACTGGGCTGCTGCATGCTTAAGGTAAATTCCTAGGAGTGGAATTCCTGGGTCAAATGGTATTTCTATTTTGAGTTTTTTGAGGAACCTCCATACTGCTTTCCACAATGGTTGAACTAATTTGCATTCCCACCAGCAATGTAGGAAGGTTCCCTTTTCTCCACATCCTCGCCAACATTTGTTGTTGTTTGTGTTTTCGATGTTGGCCATCCTCAGTGGTGTGAGGTGATATCTCATTGTGGTTTAAATTTGCATTTCTCTGATGATTAGTGATGCGGAGCGTCTTTTCATGTGCCTGTTGGCCATCTGAATTTCTTCTTTAGAGAAGTGTCTACTCATGTCCTGCCCATTTCTTAATTGGATTATTTGCTTTTTGTTTGTTGAGGTGTGTGAGTTCTTTATATATTTTGGATGTCAACCCCTTATCAGATATGTCATTTATGAATATATTCTCCCATACTATAGGATGTCTTTTTGTTCTACTGATGGTGTCCTTTGCTGTACAGAAGTTTTTCAGCTTGATATAGTCCTACTTGTTCATTTTTGCTTTTGTTTCCCTTGCCCAGGGAGATATGTTCATGAAGAAGTCGCCCATGTTTATGTCCAAGAGACTTTTGCCTATGTTTTTTTCTAAGAGTTTTATGGTTTCATGACTTACATTCAGGTCTTTGATACATTTTGAGTTTACTTTTGTGTAAGGGGTTAGACAGTAGTCCAGTTTCATTCTCTTACATGTAGCTGTCCAGTTTTGCAACACCAGCTGCTAAAGAGGCTGTCATCTCCCCATTGTATGTCCAACGTTCCTTTATCATATATTAATTGACTGTATATGTTTGCGTTAATGTTTGGATTTTCTATTCTGTTCCACTGGTCTGTGGGTCTGTTTTTGTGCAAATACCAAATTGTCTTGCTTTCTGTGGCTTTGTAGTAGAGCTTGAAGTCAGGGAGCATAATTCCCCCTGTTTTATTCCTCCTTCTCAGGATTGCTTTGCCTATTTGGGGTCTTTTGGGGTTCCATATGAATTTTAGAATTATTTGTTCCAGTTCATTGAAGAAAGCTGTCGGTAATTTGATAGGGAATGCATTGAATCTGTAGATTGCTTTAGGTAGTATAGTCATTTTGACAATATTTATTCTTCCTAGCCAAGAGCATGGGATGCATTTCCATTCTTAGTGCCCTCTTTAATTTCTCTTAGGAGTGTCTTGTAGTTTTCAGTGTATAGGTCTTTCACTTCCTTTGTTAGATTTATTCCTAGGTATTTTATTCTTTTTGATGCAATTGTGAATGGAATTGTTTTCCTGATTTCTCTTTCTGTAGTGTATAGGAAAGCAACAGATTTCTGTGTGTTAATTTTGTATCCTGCAACTTTGCTGAATTCACATATTAGTTCTAGTAGTTTTGGAGTGGAGTCCTTAGGGCTTTTTGTGTACAATATCATGTCATCTGCAAATAGTGACAATTTGACTTCTTCTTTACCAATCTGGATGCCTTTTATTTCTTTTTGTCTGATTGCCATGGCTAGGACGGACCTCCAGTACTATGCTGAATAACAGTGGAGAGAGTGGGCATCCCTGTCTTGTTCCCGATCTTAGATGAAAAGCTTTCAGCTTCTCGTTGTTAAGTATGATAGCTGTGGGTTTGTCATATATGGCTTTTATGATGTTGAGGTACTTGCCCTCTATACCGATTTTGTTGAGAGTTTTTATCATGAATGGATGTTGAATTTTATCAAATGCTTTTTCAGCATCTATGGAGATGATCATGTGGTTTTTGTTCTTCTTTTTGTTGATGTGGTGGATGATGTTGATGGATTTTTGAATATTGTACCATCCTTGCATCCCTGAGATGAATCCCACGTGATCATGGTGTATGATCCTCTTGATGTATTTTTGAATTCGGTTTGCTAATATTTTGTTGAGTATTTTTGCATCTACGTTCATCAGGGATATTGGTCTATAATTTTCTTTTTTGGTGAGGTCTTTGCCCGGTTTTGGTATTAGAGTGATGCTGGCTTCATAGAATGAGTTTGGAAGGATTCCCTCCTCTTCTATTTTTTGGAAAACTTTAAGGAGAATGGGTGTTATTTCTTCTCTATATGTCTGGTAGAATTCGGAGGTGAATCCATCTTGCCCAGGGGTTTTATTCTTGGGTAGTTTTGTGATTACCGCTTCAATTTCGTTGCTGGTGATGGGTCTGTTTAGTTTTTCTGTTTCTTGCTTGGTCAGCCTTGGAAGGTTGTATTTTTCTAAGAAGTTGTCCATTTCTTCTAGGTTTTCCTGTTTGTTAGCATATAGATTTTCATAGTATTCTCTTATAATTCTTTGTATTTCTGTGGGGTCCGTCGTGATTTTTCCTTCCTCATTTCTGATTCTGTTTATGTGTGTAGATTCTCTTTTTCTCTTAATAAGTCTGGCTAGGGGTTTATCTATTTTGTTTTTTTCAAAGAACCAACTCTTGGTTTCATTGATTTTTTCTATTGTTTTATTCTTCTCAATTTTATTTATTTCTTCTCTGATCTTTATTATGTCCCTCCTTCTGGTGACTTTGGGCCTCATTTGTTCTTCTTTTTTCAATTTCAGGAATTGTGCCTTTAGACTATTCATTTGGGATTGTTCTTCCTTCTTTAAATAGGCCTGGATTGCAATATACTTTCCTCTTAGAACTGCCTTTGCTGCGTCCCACAGAAGTTGGGCTTTGTGTTGTAGTCATTAGTCTCCATATATTCTTTGATCTCTATTTTAATTTGGTCACTGACCCATTGATTATTTAGGAGAATGTTGTTAAGTATCCATTTATTTGTGAGCCTTTTAGTTTTCTTTCTAAAATTTATTTCTAGTTTTATACCTTTGCAATCTGAGAAGTTGGTTGGTAGAATTTGAATATTTTTTAATTTACTGAGGTTCTTTTTGTAGCCTAGTATGTAGTCTATTCTGGAAAATGTTCCATGTGCACTTGAGAAGAATGTGTATCCTGTTGCTTTGGGTATAGAGTTCTGTAGATGTCTGTTAGGTCCATCTGTTCTAGTGTGTTGTTCAGTACCTCTGTGTCTTTACTTATTTTCTGTCTGATTGATCTGTCCTTTGGAGTGAGTGGTGTGTTGAAGTCTCCTAAAATGAATGCATTGATTTCTATTTCCTCCTTTAATTCTATTAGTATTTGTTTCACATATGTCGGTGCTCCTGTGTTGGGTGCATATATATTTATAATGATTATATCCTCTTGTTAGCCTGACCCCGTTATCATTATGTAATGTCCTTCTTTATCTCTTGCTACTTTCTTCGTTTTGAAGTCTATTTTGTCTGATACAAGTACTGCAACCCCTCCTTTTTTCTCCTAGTTGTTTGCATGAAATATCTTTTTCCATCCCTTCACCTTCAGTCTGTGTATATCTTTGGGTTTGAGGTAAGTCTCTTGTAAGCAGCTTATAGATGGGTCTTGCTTTTTTATCCATTCTATTACTCTGTGTCTTTTGATTGGTGCATTCAGTCCATTTACATTTAGGGTGATTATTGATAGATATGTACTTATTGCCATTGCTGGCTTTAGCTTCGTGGTTACCAAAAGTTCAAGGGTTGCTTCTTTACTATCTAACAATCTAACTTAACTTTCTTGTTAAGTTATTGCAAACACAGTCTGATGATTTCTTTATTTCTCTGCCTTCTTATTCTTTCTCCTCCATTCTTCATATACTGTGTGTTTTATTCTTTGCCTTTAGTTAATATTTAGATGGTCTGCTTTCTTTGCTATGATTTTATTTTCTCTGGTGACCTTTTTTAGTCTTAGGAGTGCTTCCATCCAGAGCAGTCCCTTTAAGGTATCCTGTAGAAGTGTTTTATGGGAGGCAAATTCCCTCAGCTTTCGCTTCTCTGGGAATTGTTTAATCCCTCCCTCCAATTTAAATGATAATTGTGCTGGATACAATATTGTTGGTTCGAGGCTCTTCTGTTTCATTACATTAAATATATCATGCCATTCTCTTCTGGCCTGTAAGGTTTCTGTTGAGAAGTCTGATGATAGTCTGATGGGTTTTCCTTTGTAGGTGATCTTTTTTCTCTCTCTAGCTGCCTTTAATACTCTGTCCTTATATTTGATCTTTGCCATTTTAATTATTATGGTCTTGGTGTTGTCTTCCTTGTGTCCCTTGTGTTGGGAGATCTGTGGGCTTCCATGGTGTGAGAGACTATTTCCTTCCCCAGCTTGGGGAAGTTTTCAGCAATTATTTCTTCAAAAACACTTTCTATCCCTTTTTCTCTCTCTTCTTCCTCTGGCACTCCTACAATGCGAATATTGTTCCATTTGGATTGTTCACACAGTTCTCTTAATATTCTTTCATTCCTAGAGATCCTTTTCTCTCTCTCTGCCTCAGCTTCTCTGTATTCCTGTTCTCTGATTTCTATTCCATTAACAGTCTCTTGCATCTCACCCAGTCTGCTGCTAAGCCCGTCTATCGCTTGTCTTATTTATGCATTGTCTTTCCTCAGTTCCCTCACTTCCTCCCTTAGCTCTTGCATATTTCTCTGTAGATCCATCCATATGGTTATGACTTTTATTCTGAATTCTTTTTCAGGAAGGTTGCGCATGTCCATCCAATCAGTCTCCCTCTCTGGGGTTGTCTGGCTAAGCTTTGTTTGTACCATATTCCTCTGTCTTTTCATGGCAATAGAAGTGGTCGCTGGTGGGCCCCACATGTGTCAGCTGGGCTCTTTAAGACTTTTAAAAAGAAAAAGAAAACAAAGAAACAAACAAAAAAACAAATGCCCACCAGGAGTAGATTCTGTGAGGATCCTGTAGGTGGCACTGCTGCTCCACTATTCTGCAGCTGTGGCGGGTCCGCCAGGCCATTTGTGGCTCTGGCCAGGAAGGGAATGAATGAGACACTGCTGATCTCTGTGGGAAGCATCTTTGTGGCTGCTTTGCTTGGCCACTGGCCAAAGAGTCTGAAATTCCCCAGGACTCCCAGCCTGCTGGGCTGAGTGTGGTGGGGCAATTTTGTTCTGCTGTTGGGCCCTTTTCTCTTTAAGACTTTAACCAAACAAAAAAAACAACAGAAAGAAAAAAAAAAAGAAAAAAAACAAGAAAACAGCAACAACATTAAAAAAAATGGCACCCGATTTTCTTTTGTCCCGGGGAGCTGGCTGCGAGGACCTGCCATGTTGGATCCTGCACTTCTGTTTCTCTAATCTCTGCTACACCACGCAATGTGCGTCAGTGCTCCTGGCACCGATCACCAGGGCTGGTTCTTTGTCGGGCCTGCGCTTCCACTCCCTCCCCACTCTGAATCTTTTCCTCCCACCAGTGTGCTGGGGTGGGGGAGTGCTCGGGTCCCGCCGGGTTGCAGCTTTGTATCTTACCTGCTTCGTGAGGCACTGAGTTCTTGCAGATGTAGCTTTATCCTGGGTGTTGTCCTGTATCTTCTGGTCTCTTTTTTAGGAATAGTTGTATTTGTTGTATTTTCATAAGTATATATGGTTTTGTGAGGAGATTTCCACCGCCCTGCTCATGCTGCCATGTTCCCAGAAGTCCCCTGATGTGATTTTTAATTACTCATGTTATCACCTGAAACTGTGAAACCCCAAGATGAAGATTTTTAGGTCTAGAAAATTGCAGATCTACTTACCCTGGGAAACGCTGATCTTTCTGTTCTTAACTGTGGCTGCTTTGGGTCCATTCTCCATCTCCTGACTGTGTCAGCTTTGTCTAACACACCCCAGTAGTCCCTGAGTCTTCTCTCATCACCAGCGCAACCTATTCTTGACATTTGTTAGGGCAGCAGTCATGTGACTTACCATATTCATGATTTATGCCTGATCTGTGTACCACTTTTCAATTTCAAATCCATTGCTTATTAACAAATATTACACTATGCAAAATATCAGTAAAATCACAGATTGGACATCCTAGTTGTGTGATTTCTTAAACACATTAACAAAAATACATAACACTGTTCAGTTTCTGCTAGCAGAATAGGCTAAGTACCTGGATCGCCCTTTTGCTGAAATCCACTGAAAGTCTTAGATAAAAAAGAGATTTTTAAATCTTCATGAAAGCACAGTTGAGCTGGTAGAAAAGTAAACAATTCCCAGATGTTGCCCAAACGTAGATTTTCACGGCCTTTTGATAGGCAGAAATAAGAATAAGCTTCAAAGCCTGGTCAAAAGTGGAAATGTATGAGGAGAATTTCTGTGTATATAAAACTTGGATTCTCAAGTTGTGAGTTGCTCAAAGGTGAGTAGAAATAAACTCTCCTCTACTTAGACACCGAGAAAAGGGGGAGGGATATATTGTTTGAAATTAGGGACTAGAAAGTAGCCTTCTTTAGCCTGAAACTATGCTACCTAGGCAGGCCAAAATTGCACAATTCATAATGTAATTCAGAGTGATCCCAGAAGTGTAATGTTCCCACATGCTTAGTTGAAGTAAACAATTCAACCTGGAAGAATCACCTGGATCTGAGGCCTCAAAGCATTTCTGGAAATAAAATGACAATAAAAATGAGCAAACCACACAAAAATAACCAGTCATAGAAAGAAATAAAGCCCCCCGAGGAATAAGCAAAAACAACAGAGGGGACAGAAATATGGGAATTTCAGAAACTAAAAATATCAAGACACAGATTCTGAAGACTCTATACTCACCATATTTAAAGAAATAAAAGACATTAATGAAAAATACATGCAGGTATCAAGAAGCTGTAAGAAATGACCAAGCGGATTTTTAAGAATCAAAGAAAAATTCTAGGAATGAAACATTTAATGATAAAAATGATAAACTTAATGTGTTTAATAGCAGTTTACACATATTTCAAAAGATAAATAGTTGCCTGGAATATAGATCTGAGCTATCCAGAATGTATTATCACAAAGCGACAAAGAGAAAAGCAGACACCTGGAGACGACAGTAGAAAGTCTAACATATTTCAAGACATAAGCTTTACATGGAAAAAAGAGGATACGTCAGGAATAATTATTTGAAGATAATAATACTTGAGAATATTCCAGAACTGATGAAAGATGTCAACTCTCTCATTCAAAATACTTAACAACTACAAGCTGGGTAAATAAAAAGAAATCAATATCTTGACTTACCATAATGAAACTTCAAACTCCAAAGAAAAAGAGAAACTCTGAAAAACTGCCAGAATTAAAAAGAAAACAAAAGGCATTATTTCCAAATGACAACTGTTAGATGAACAGCTGATCTATAGAGAGAACACAAGTCAACACAGAATTATAAAACCAGCCATTATCTTTCAAGAGTGAAAACTAATTACAGACGTTTTTAGGTAAACTAATACTGAGAAAGTTTGGTACCTAAAGGCCCTTACTAAAATATGTTTAGTTGGTATAAAAAAATGTGAAGTTTAACAAAGAAATATTAAAAAACAATCAATTCAAAGGCAAACTTTTTATAATAATTCATAAAACAAGCCTCTTACAAGATTGATCAAGAAAAATAGGGCAAAAGTCCTAAAACAATGCATACAAGGAGGATAAACGCAAAGACACATTAGTAAAAGAGACCACAAGAAAATACCATGAGTCATTTTAAACCAATAAATTTTAAAACCCGAATGAAATGATCAGTTGTCCCCAAAATAACAGATGAAAATTGACTCAAAGGATCTTGAAAACCCAAACTGGCCTTCTACCTTTAAAGAAGTGGCATTGGTAATTAAAATCTTTCAACAATAATAGAATTCCTATTATGACCAGACAGGCACATTCTAGCTTATATTCAAGAAAAGGTAATCCTTCTCCTACACTTACTACTTCAGAGAATTAAAACACTGGAAGGATCCTAAAATCATTTTATGAGATGAATATAACCTCAAACACCAAACCTGGCAAGGACAGTGCAAGAACAGAAAACTATATACCAATTTCAAACTTAGGAACATGGAGAAACCCTCATGAAATATCAGTAAATTGATTTCAACAATGTACAGCATGCCATATATCATGGCCAACTGTATTTCATCACTATAATGCAGCCTCAGTTTAATATTACAAAACCTATCACTGTAGTTCACCACTACAATAAAGGGGGAAAAATCATAACTATCCCAGCAAATATAGAAATAGCATTTTGTAAAGCACAATTGCATTCAAAAACAAAACCCTTAACAGCATAGAAATAAGAGAGGAACTCCTTAACGTGTTAATGCTTATATACCAAAAATATACACTGAACAACACACCTAAGAGACAATGAGCAGAAGGAATTGTGCTGCCACTCTGCCTAAATTGTTCCGACAGCCGCAGTTTCTCTGCCCAGGAAACCACTCTTGCTGCTTCATCTCAGCCAAATGCCCAAGGCAAATTTCCAATGCATGTGTGGTGTGTTGGGAGTTAGTAAAAGGGCTCTTCCTTAGACACCGCTCTCAGTTGTCAGTCATTCATCTTCACCCTCAGGAGCAGAACAGTCTCCCTCATTTGCTGGCCCCCTATGTCAGCCCCAGTCCCCCAGCACGTCTGGGTGTCCTTCACTGTCCAAGAAGAGTTTTTGTTTTTGAGGAAATTCAAACAGCAAATGGAGCTCTTGACTTCACTTTCTACATCTCTCCTGTGATTTAAGAATCTCAGAGAAAGTCATCTCATAAGCAAATCCAAACAAAGCTGCACTTGCCTTCCTTCCTTTCCTCTACAGTCTCTACCTTCTGCTGACCTCCTTGTAGACCCTGAAGGTTTTTAAATCATTTCCTAAGTTCCTTTCTAACTCATCCTCATTACTGTCTACTAATGGGCCCAGAAGCCACCATGCCTTCTGCAAGCTGGCTCCATATCAGCCCAAGAGTTCCCTGACAAGGGTAAAGACAGTGGTTCAAATAAACCTGTGGGGGGTTATAATGACCCTTTGCAGCAGATGGGTCCTGATGAACATACTCAGTAACCCTGGGTGAGGACCTCCAAGTGATGAGAACAAGTCCACTAACCACAAATGTTGACACCAGCAGGATTTGTTAACTGAACACCTCCTATGTGCCCACCAGTGCTCTAACCATTCTAATTCACTTATTCCTCACAACGAACCCATGAGATGGGTACTACTGTTGATCTCGTTGCATAGATGAAACAACCCCATAGCCAAGAGCCTAGCTCACTGTCTGAGGTCACACTGATAGTGATTAGCAGACACACGACTTGAACCTATGCAGCAATTTAGACTTTACATCTGAACTAGGTGCTAGGTTTCAAGATAGCACCATTTCTCTAAATAAACTTAAATTACTCCCTGAGCCCTCAGATGGAAAGAAATTCTATCTCAGTCACTATTGGGGCACCAAATCAAATATCTGCAGTTCCTCAGGTTGGGAGCCGTCCTGGGTGCAATCCCAGGTGGACTCCTTATGTTAACTGGCTCAGAACTGCACTACAAATGCTACATGGCTGTATGTCTCTAAAACAGTATTTCCCCCAAATGTCTACCTACTTGAATAGTGGGTTTTATTTCAGTCAGGTTTGTAGGGCCATCTTCCTCTTTCGGCTTATGCAAGAATCCTAGAGGCATAGGCAGACCAGGACGCTTGGGACAATTCTCCTGGCTCTCTAGCTTCCTGTGGGTTCTAGTCCAAACTTGTCACTGGGGGTGTGTTTATCATCTGATCCTGCCTGATATCTCGAGGTAAGAAGCTTTCCTGGTGATAAGTCAAGCCTGAGCCCAGGGCTCAGTACCAGGATGAAACATCACAGTAGCTGGCACCTAAGAGAGACACCACCCAGCCAGGCCCCCAGAAGCCCTGAGAGTCCTTGGGGTTCAAGGAGATGGCAGGGTGCAGAAGGTCTTGTACATCTATCCCCATTTCCGATCCAGGGAGAAGCTCTCAAGACCTTTCTTCTCACCAGCTTCACCCAGATCTTGGAAGTCCTCTCCTTAAACAATCTGATTCCATTGCTCCAGGAATCTACCTTGAACAAAAGCTCTCTCAGTGGGTATTGTGTTTTCTTTGTTGGGCAACTTTCACTTTTGGTCCTGGCACACAAAAGCCATTATTAACTACCTGCAGTAAGGAAAAATGACTTAGCCAGGGCCTTGGAATATGGGAAGGAACACTACCGACAGCAAAAGGACAAAAGCAAATTATTATTTCAATAAATATTCCTACCCCTTATGCATATCTACTCAAATATAGTCCTAATGGAGATACCCCAAAATATTAATAGTGTGTACCAGAAGGGCTCATGAGCTTTTAAATTATTTTTTCATTCTTTGAATCAGATTTTTCAAGATTTCTACAATGAATGTGTATCTGTGAATTTTTTCAAATGCTGATTTTTCATTTAAAAGTTCACTTTGGGAGTGAGATTCAAGATGGCGGCGTGACAGGTGACATGGAGAACTCCTCCCAAAACCACAAATAGTACAAAAATATAGTTAATTAATACAACTAACCCTAAAACAGCAAGAAGAAAAAAGACTGCACCAGACTGCATACAGACCTCACGGACAGAGACGACCTCACAAAATAGGGTAATGTCTGAAAGCCATAATCTGGCAGGACCCAAGGCCCTTCCCTCACCCCAGCTCACCAGGGGAAGGAAGAGAAGTGGAGCAGGAGGGGGTGGAAGCTTGGGACTACTTAGCGCCTAGCCCTGGAGATCTGCTTTTTGAGTGGAAGCCTATATTTTGTGGTGCTCTGGGTGTTGGGGAGCTCGGACAGGCTGAGTGCTTGAGAGACTGACATTCTGGCTGTTTGTGGAGGGGGGGATCCACACCCAGCCGCTCTGTGTCAGAGGAAAGGCAGGTGGTCTGAGAGGCTTCCTAGCAGTGAGAGGGCTGCTGAAGGGGCGGGTTTTGCACGGAGCTTGCTGTGTGGGAGAACGGAGATCTGGACAAGATTGTCTGGGTGCGCTCTGCCCAGCTGGTTGGGAACTTTGAGGAGCTTCAGGTGCTCCATCCCCCTGGCTGCCTACTCAGCTCTGAGGCCCCCCACTGTGACACAGAGCCAGCTACACATTCCTCCTAGCCTGCTGACACTGGTTCGCAAACTGGCAGTCACTGCGCAGGCATCAGGCCAGCCAGAGGGAGGCCCCGCCTACAAGAGCTAGACACGCAAAGCTCAAAGGCTTACACATGTGTGCTCGGCCCACTGATTCTGACACTGGACACAGGCACAGCAATGGGAATCAGGAAACAGATCTTTCCTTCCCTCAGGCACCAGCTCCACTCCCCTATGACCCCCAGCCTCACGCTAGTGGCTGAGAAGATCCAGAGAAGGAGCTTCTCGGCAATAGAGGGCACCACACAGAAATATGAAACATCAAAAGAACATGGTTCAGCCCAAAATCTCACAAACCCCAGAAAAAGGGCTAAATGACACTGAACTCACCAATCTTCCTGAAAGAGAGTTTAAAATAAAAATCATAAACATTCTTATGGAGGTACATAAAAATATTCAAGAACTCAGGAACGAATTTAAGTGGGAGATTCAGTCATTAAGAAATTCCATATGTGAAATGAAACATACAATGGAGGGATTTAAAAGCAGATAAGATGTAGTAGAAGAGACGATAGATGGAATAGAAATTAGAGAAGAGGAATACAAAGAAGCTGAGGCACAGAGAGAAAAAAGGATCTCTAAGAATGAAAGAATATTGAGAGAATGTGACCAATTCAAATAGAACAATATTTGCATAATAGGGGTACCAGAAGAAGAGAGAGAAAAAGGGATAGAAAGTGTCATTGAGGGGGTAATTGCTGAAAACTTCTCCAATCTGGGGAAGGAGATAGTCTCTCAAGTCATGAAGGTGCACAGATCACCCAACACAAGGGACCCAAAGAAGACAACACCAAAACATATAATAATTAAAATGGCAAAGATCAAGGATAAAGACAGACTTTTAAAAGCAGCTACAGAGAGAAAAAAGATCACATACAAAGGAAAACCCATCAGGCTATCATCAGACTTCTCAACAGAAACCTTACAGTTCAGAAGGGAGTGGCATGATGTATTTAATGCAGTGAAGCAGCAGGGCCTCCAACCAAGAATACTCTACCTGGCAAGGTTATCATTTAAATTTGAAGGAGGGATTAAACAATTTTCAGATAAGCAAAAGCTGAGAGAATTACCTATCACAAACCACCTCTACAGTGCATTTTGGAGGGACTCCTATAGATGGAAGTATTCTTAAGGCTAAATAGATGTCACCCAAGGGATAGACAAAGAGTACAGAATATGATTCATAGCATACAAAGGATGGAGGAGGAAGAAAAAGGAGGAAAAAAAAAGAAGTTTTAGGTTGTGTTTGTAATACCATATGAAGTGAGTTAAATTAGACTGTTAGATAGTAAGGAAATTACCTTTGAACTTTTGGTAACCATGAATCTAAAGCCTGCAATGACAATAAGTACATACCTATCGATAATCACCCTAAATGTAAACGGTCTGAATGCACCAATCAAAAGATATAGAGTTAATAAATGGATAAAAAAACAAGACCCATCTATATGCTGCCTACAGGAGGCTCACCTCAAACCCAAAGACATACACAGACTGACGGTGAAGGGGTGGAAAAAGATATTTCATGCAACTAATAGTGAGGAAAAAGCAGGAGTTGCAGTACTTGTATCAGACAAAATAGACTTCAAAACAAAGAAAGTAACAAGAGACAAAGAAGGACATTACATAATGATAAAAGGATCAGTCCAACAAGAGGATATAACTATTATAAATATCTATGCACCCAATACAGGATCACTTATATACGTAAAACAAATACTAACAGAATTAAAGGGGGAAATAGAATGCAATGCATTCATTTTAGGAGACTTCAACACACCACTCACTCCAAAGGACAGATCAACCAGACAGAAAATAAATAAAGAGACAGAGGAACTGAACAACGTATTAGAACAGATGGACCTCATGGACATCTACAGAACACTCCATCCAAGAGCAACAGGATACGCATTCTTCTCAAGTGCACATGGAACATTTTCAAGAATAGATCATATACTAGGCCACAAAAGGAGCCTCAGTAAATTCAAAAAGATAGAAATTGTACCAACCAGGTTCTCAGATCACAAGGTATGAAACTAGAAATAAATTACTCAAAGAAAACGAAAAAGCCCCCAAAAACATGCAGGCTTAATAACATGCTCCTACATAATCAATGGATCAATGACCTAATGAAAACAGAGAACAAGCAATATATGGAGACAAATGACAACAATAACTCAACATCACAAATCTGTGGGATGTAGCGAAGGCCATGCTAAGAGGGTAATATACTGCAATACAGGCCTACCTCAGGTAAGAAGAACAATCCCAAATGAACAGTCTAAACTCACAATTAATGAAACTAGAAAAGGAAGAACACATGAGGCCCAAAGTCAGTAGAAGGAGGGACATAATAAAGATTAAAGCAGAAATAAATAAAATTCAGAAGAATAAAACAATAGAAAGAATCAATGAAAGCAGGAGCAGATTTTTTTGAGAAAATAAACAAAATAACCCCCTAGTCAGACTTAACAAGAAAAAAAGAGTCTACACACATAAACAGAATCAGAAATGAGAAAGGAAAAATCACTATGGACACCACAGAAATACAATGAATTATGAGAGAATACTATGAAAAATTATATGGTAACAAACTGGATAACCTAGAAGAAATGGACAACTTTTTAGAAAAATACAACCTTCCAGGGCTGATTCAGGAAGAAACAGAAAATCTGAATAGACCAATTACCAGTAAAGAAAATGAGCTGGTAATCAAAAAACAACCAAAGAACCAGACTCCTGGACCAGATGGTTTCACTGCTGACTTTTATCAAACATTTAGTGAAGACCTAATACACATCCTCCTTAAAGTTTTCCAAAAAGTAGAAGAGGAAGGAATACTCCCAAACTCATTCTACGAGGCCAACATCACTCTAATACCAAAACCAGGCAAAGACACCACAAGAAAAGAAAATTACAGACCAATATCCCTGATGAACATAGATGCAAAAATACTCAACAAAATATTAGCAAACCGAATTCAAAACTACATCAAAAAGATCATCCATCATGATCAAGTAGGATGTATTCCAGGGATGCAAGGATGGTACAACATTCGAAAATCCATCAACATCATCCACACATCAACAAAAAGGACAAAAACCATGTGATCAACTCCATAGAAACTGAAAAGGCATTTGACAAAATTCAATATCCATACGTGATTAAAATTCTCAACAAAATGGGTATAGAGGGCAAGTACCTCAACATAATAAAGGCCATATATGACAAACCCACAGCCAGCATTATACTTAACAGTGAGAAGCTGAATGCTTTTCCTTTAAGATCGGGAACAAGACAAGGATGCCCACTGTCCCCACTTTTATTCAACATAGTTCTGGAGGTCCTAGCCACGGCAATCAGACAACACAAAGAAACAAAAGGCATCCAGATTGACAAGGAAGAAGTTAAACTGTCCCTGTTTGCAGATGACATGATATTGTATATAAGAAACCCTTAAGAATCCACTCCAAAACTGTATCTAATATCTGAATTTGGCAAAGTTGTGGGATACAAAATTAATACACAGAAATCTGTTGCATTCCTATACACTAACGGTGAAATAGCAGAAAGAGAAATCACGAAAACAATTCCATTCACAATCGCATCAAAAAGAATAAAATACCTAAGAATAAACCTAACCAAGGAGATGAAAGACCTATACCCTGAAAATTACAAGACACTCTTAAGAGAAATTAAAGAGGACACTAATAAATGGAAATTCATCCCATGCTCTTAGCTAGGAAGAATTGATATTGTCAAAAAGGCCATCCTGCCTAAAGCAATCTACAGATTCAATGCAATTCCTATCTAAATACCAACAGCATTCTTCAATCAACTAGTGCAAATCGTTCTAAAATTCAAACGGAACGACGAAAGACTGCGAATAGCCAAAGCTATCCTGAAAAGGAAGAATAAAGCAGGGGGAATTATGCTCCCTGACTTCAAGCTCTACTACAAAGCCACAGTAATCAAGACAATGTGGTACTGGCACAAGAACAGACCCATAGACCAATGGAACATAATAGAAAACCCAGATATAAACCCAAGCATATATGGTCAATTAATTTATGATAAAGGAGCCATGGATATAAAATGGGGAAATGATAGCCTCTTCAACAGCTGGTGTTGGCAAAACTGGACAGCTACATGTAAGAGAATGAAGCTGGATTATTGTCTAACCCCATACACAAAAATAAACTCAAAATTGATCAAAGACCTGAATGTAAGTCATGAAACCATAAAACTCTTAGAAAAATATAGGCAAAAATCTCTTGGACATAAACATGAGCAATTTCTTCATGAACATATCACCCCAGGCAAGGGAAAGAAAAGCAGAAATGAACAAGTGGGACTAAATCAAACTAAAAATCTTCTGTACATCAAAGGACACCATCAGTAGAACAAAAAGACATCCTACCGTATGAGAGAATATATTCATAAATGACATATCTGATAAGGGGTTGACATCCAAATTACATAAAGAGCTCATGCACCTCAACAAACAAAAAGCAAATAAGCCAATTAAAAAATGGGCAGAGGAGCTAAACAGACACTTCCTCAAAGAAGAAATTCAGATGGCCAACAGGCAATGAAAAGATGCTCCACATCGCTAATCATCAGAGAAATGCAAATTAAAACCACAATGAAATATAACCTCACACCAGTTAGTATGGCCAACATCTAAAACACAAACAACAACAAATGTTGGCGAGGATGTGGAGAAAAGGGAACCTTCCTACATTGCTGGTGGGAATGCAAATTAGTTCAACCATTGTGGCAAGCAGTATGGAGGTTGCTCAAAAAACTCAAAATAGAAATACCATTTGACCCAGGAATTCCACTCCTTGGAATTTACCCTAAGAATGCAGCAGCCCAGTTTGAAAAAGACATATGCACCCCTATGTTTATCGCAGCACTATTTACAATAGCCAAGAAATGGAAGCAACCTAAGTGTCCATAAGTAGATGAATGGATAAAGAAGATGTGGTACATATACACAGTGGAATATTATTCAGCCATAAGAAGAAAATGAATCCTACCATTTACAACAACCAGGATGGAGTTAGAGGGTATTATGCTCAGTGAAATAAGCCAGATGGAGAAAGACAAGTATCAAATGATTTCACTCATCTGTTAAGTGTAAGAACAAAGAGAAAACTGAAGGAACAAAACAGCGGGAGACTCACAGAACCTAAGAATGGACTAACAGTTAGCACAGGGAAAGGGACTGGGGAGAATGGGTGGGAAGGGAGGGATAAGGGGGAAAAAGGGTATTACGATTAGCACATGTACTGTATTGGGGTGGGTACACAGGAAAGGCAGTATTTATAGAGAAGACAAGTAATGATTCTATAGCATCTTACTAGGCTGAAGGACAGTGACTGTAATGGGGTATGTGGTGGGGACCTGATAATAGGGGAAGTCTAGTGACCATAATGTTGTTCAAGTGATTGTACATTAATGATACCAAAATTTAAAAAATTAAAAAAAGAAAAGAAAGAAGAGGAAAAAAAAGTTCACTTTGGGATTTTTGTTAAGTAACTCAAAAGCTGAATTTTTTCACATTTGAGGATGACAAGGAGACTTTGTTGCTCAAAGTCAGACAAAGATATCTCTGTAGTGTGTACAGTAGAGATTTCAGTGAATCATGACTGCATGCACCAGGTTCTACTTGAACATAAAAAAAAAAAATCTTTAGGGAAAAAAAAAACCCGGCTGAAAGTAATGTTCAATTCCTGGGTAGAGGAGGAAATGACCACCCACTCACTGAGAAGTGGTAAAACGAAAGTCACATCCTTTTGGTTCCCCATTCACACACGCAAAAAGGACTCCGAACCAGCTCAGTATGTCCAGTCTCACCTCAATCACTGTTTAAGAGGGAAACTTTTTTTTCATAAGTCAAAAAATCAGTCGAATTCAGAAACAATGAACATTGTATTACGGTGGCTCTAGTACACTTTATATCGCTTCCAATGACATCAATGACAAGCCACGGTTTGACTAGTGAGATTAACATATATCTCACAGCTATTCAACTCCAGCTCGTTTTGGGTTTTATAACCAATTTCCCAAAGCAGATTAAACCTCCTGACACTGAAGGTTAGACAGTTCTGAGTGTGTATTTTTACAGAAAAGGAAAACAGACCACCCTGGTCGTAAGGATATTTCTAACATATTTTGGGGGCACAAATAGATTTTCCAGAAGTTGGGGAGTAAAAATCATAATAGTAAGTGCTGGAAGTTTCCATATTCTAATGGTTTTCCTAGAAAAATAGAAAAATAAGGTTCTTAAGAATTATGCTGCATTCCTAGAAAAGTGTTAACAGCTGGCTTCCATACATAGCCTAGCAGTGGGGCACCAACGAGAATTCTCACATGTTTTCAAGAACGATGGCTTCTTAGCAGCGTACCCTTGATATTGGCTTGAGTTGGTCATAGTAATTAATAGTTTTATCCTTGGTTTTTAATTAAAAATTACTTTTAATTTAAGTTCCATATATTCAGTTTGGTTTGTTAAAGGTAGTAGTGACATATATTTAAATCAAGAGTGATTTTGGGGGAGAGGAAAGGGGGAACAGGTTAGGATTATCCAGTAAGTTACATTTAAAATGTATATGCTTTACATCTCAGACATGAATCATTCACACCCTATTACTAAAATATATGTACTCAGAGTCCACTACCTACATCACTTCCCATCACCATCCCAAAATAGAATGTTCTTAAACAGTGATGTGTGCTATTATTAAAGTCCTTTACCATTGATAGTATGAATATGGCTTTTTATTAGTGAAAAAAATTTTCAGAGAACACTCTGTCACCACTCCATAATTTCAAACTTAGGAAAATTTTATTTAAATAGAGAAGTAAATCAGCACCACTCCCAAATAAAAACTTCCAAGAATCATGAATATGTTTAGAAGGTAGAAACTAAAAACATTAAAATGAAAAACCCAGATGTTCTATTTCCTCAGAGATATAATTTTAATATTGAGATATTTAAGATGTTAGGATAAGGAAAAAGGAAAAAAATTAAGACCTCCTCATTATCTCTTATATTCGCGCACATATTTTTGCTTTTAAATTATATTTGTTTTAAAACGTCCATCAATCATAATTTCAGGAAATCAAAAAGAAAATAAAATGTATTCGAGTTTCTGTACATTTTTAAACTATTGTTTAAACATTAGATTAAGAACAAAAAATAAGAAAGGAAACTTTTAGAAGATCATGAAATTAACATTGTAGAAGGAATCACAGAGCCATCAATAAAAAAGCAAAGTTTCTTTAAAAATAGCTCCAGGAATTTATGGTGTTTTCCCAAGGTCACAAGTAGGTAAATTCTGATTCAGGGTTCAAAACAAGATCTCTCTGACTTAAAATTCACATTCTTGACCCCATGTTGCCCACTCTTAATATTTAAATAAAGGAAAAATAAGGCGTTCTCATTTTTTTTCAACAGCACAGAGTGTATAGCTTCCTTTTATAGTAATACATACAAATGCCTTTATCTTATGCCAGGGGCCAGAGAGCCCACCTGGCTCCTATCTCAGAGTGCTGTTGACAAACCACTCTGAAAAGACCCTGACTTATGCTATAAATAAGCAGCATTTTCTGAGAGGCAACCAGAGACCCCAACAGGTGCTTGACACATTTCTCAACTAAAAAAAGGACACTGGCTATTTTTTAAAAACTAAAGCTACATTATTTTTTAGAGAAAGGTTTAGAGTTCACATCATTAAAATTTTGAAATTACATGAGCCAAACTTCTCTGCTCACATTCAGTTTTGCAATGCGGATTTTGAAGGAAAATTGGGATGCATGCTGAGACACTATGGTCCATGGACAATTCTATTCAGCAAAATAAAAACAAAATGGTGTCTTCAGAAGGAAAATAGATACATAATCAAAAAGCACAGGAAAAGTGTTCATTAGATATCTGTGAAATGTACATAAAAATAATGAGCTATAACTACACATCTACCAGAAGGGCTAAAATTAAAAACACTAAATGTTAATCAATGTGTGAAGCAATTTTAATTTCCATAGATTACTGGTGGGAGTGAAAAACTATACAACCACTTTGGGAAAACCTCTGGTAATTTCTTATAAAAACAAACATATACCTATAATTTAACAAGTTCACCCTTAGGCATTTACTATAGAGAAATGAAAACATAGGCCTACAAAAGAACTGTGTGCAAGAATACTGATAGAAACTTGATTCATAATAGCCCCAAATTGTCAACAGTCTAGGCTTCTATCACTAGAAGAAGGAATAAACAAATGGTGTTACATCCACACACCAGACTACCTCTGTGGTGCTCACGAGCAGACACCACATAGACCTCCTGCTGGGGGAGCATGACCTCAACAAACCTTTTGCACATGGGATCCTGTCTTTCTGTCTGCTTCTCAGAGGACCCAAACTAAAAAATTACTCAGTGATAAGAAGGAATGAGGAACACCATGGATGTACCTCCAAAACACTGCAGATTGAAAAAATATTCAGACTCAAAGGAATAAATTCTACTACATGATTCCATTTATATGAAATCCTAGAACAGCTAAAACTAATCTATGATAGGAAAAATTTAAAACAATGGTTGCCTCAAGAGTTGAGGGCTAGGCATTGACTGGGAAGAGACATGACAGAGCTTTCTTAGTTGATGATAATATTCTCTGTTTTGATAGTGGTTTGGGTTGCACAAAGTTCACTTGATGGGAGACTTAAGATTTGTGCATTACAGCACACAAAAATTTTACCACAAAACAAAAACAGTAAACAATTATTGAACTCTAGTTGATATGCATGCTGAAATGTCTGAAAAAGAGTATACTAATTTCTTCAACTTATTTAGATTCATCAAAAAAGCAAAGGTGGCTTGATGGTTGGATGGGAAGGTGAATAGATGGGCAGATATGTGATAAAAACAAGTATATTAAGTTGTTTATGATGGAATCCAGGTGAGAATATATTGATATTTACTGTAAAACTCAGCTTTTCTGTATGGTTAACATTTTTAATAACAAATTCCAGCCATTGCTGACTTTTTTTAGAAATCCTATAGACTTCAAGAAGTCAGGGACAAAAAGGAAGAAAAATTACAATAGCATCAGACTAGAAGCTAGAAGATAACGTACAGATAAACTAAAGGCATTCTCTGATTACGGATATCAGAAAATTTGCTCATAAATAATCCTTTCTCAGTAGGATATCGTCCACCAATGCAAAAGAGTAAACTAAGAAACACAAAGATATGGCATCCAGGAAAGAAAGATTTGGTATAGGGGCAATGTAAACAGAATTCCCAGCTTCAGTATAACAAGCTCATGATGGCAAATGTGCAGCTGGTCTAAATAACAAACAGTACAGAACAGAGAGCCCACAAAGGGATGTTGCTCAGAAAAAAGAAAACAAATGAGATTGACAGATTATCTGTGGCACTTGATTTATGATTTTACTGTGAGGACTTCCACAGAGCTGAAGAATTTGATGGCTGTTAGTAGTAAGTGTATGTAAAAAATAAACAGCAATGTTAAAAGAATTCATTATTAACTCCAAGAAAAGCAAAAAGCTTTACAAGAAGTAGAAGAACACCATCTTAGAAACTCAGCTGATGACAACATTAATGAGGTCAATGGAATGCAGACACCCAATAGTGAATTTAACAAAAAATTATGCTGTAACTGTATTGGAAGTGATGGATAATATCTATAATTGAAAAATCAAGAGCCAAATGACTTAAGTAAGTCATTTAGAAATGACAGCAATTTAGAAATACAGCAGAAAACCAATAGTTTCTAATCCTCTTCCCTGAAAGCAGAAACTGGGTGTGGAGGGAGGCCTGCTGTCTATTGTCATAAGCCTTATTGTCCTACTGGGTATTGAAAAGTGTGTGCATGCAATTGCTTTGATAAAATTTACCATTTAACAGAAAAGTTTTTTTCTATCTAGGACCACTGCAGATATAGCAAGGATTTATTTTCCCATAACTTATCCATTGAGATACCAGATGTTCCTTGGCATGTCCAAAGGAAGGAATGAAAAGGCTTGAGAAAATAGGAGGATCACAGTGTATTTACAATGTGTGAACTGTCTAATCCACTCCCTACATTCCCTGGGAGTGTCCAGAACTCACTTCTTTCATCAAGGTTTGTGACATACATTAGTCAGAACAGTGCCAGCATCCCAGAAAGGCTTTGTTTTTTCATGATAGGTCCCTTGGGGATGCTAGTGAGAGAAACGTTCAAGGAAAGGCTTCCCTGATTTCAATAAGATATCCATAAGGTGGCACTTAACTTTCAGAGGAAAAGGAGGCATAGTTACTGAAACAATCAGAATGTTCCAACCTAGATATTTTTGGCAACCGTTCATCAACCATGAGGTTTCTGGGGTTGAAAGAGGAGGACAACCCAGTAAAGTCTTACTTGACTTACATAATTGAAAAAATTTTGGATCTGGTAAAAAAAATACCACCAAAGTAGAAATTAAATTCTTGACCTCTTACTCGGTTCCTAGAACAAGGTCATTTCACAGACCCAAAGCTCCATTAATGGAGAAGAGCCTAGTGACTCTGAAGGATAATAAAATCGTAAATAAATTCAGAGAAGAGGTGCATGGCATGGAGATAAGAACTTGTGTTTGGAAGTCAATCTACCTGAATTCAAATTCTGGCTCTACCACTTACTAGCTGTGTGGTGTGACTTTTGGCATTTACCAAGTTAACTGTGTTTTGAGGAAAGAAAAATATCCCAATATTTGGAGAAAGATAAGACAGTGACTGGGAGCCGACATTAATGCCCGAGAACCGAGGACTCCAGTATATTCAGCACTATCCATGGAGTGAAAGCCAAAGGGCATCTGTCCCCCTCAAGGTAGGCCAGCTCTTGGCACCCCACACAACATTCCTTCTGATTGGAGCACTGACTTTACATCAAATATGACCAGTGGATTCAGTGGTTTAATCATGTGTCCATCATCTAAAACCAAGAGCTACAATAGGCTGGTAAAGATTTGTTACCATGTGGGAGAAACTCCTTGGGAATTCATAGTGTCTTTCTGTAGGAACAATCTCTGTTCTGAACCAGCAAGCAGTTAAGTCATTCTGTATCTGTTTTAACCAAACTGTGTTAGTCCCGGAGCGAGGAGCTGGAAAGATGATGCTATCCCCACTTACCTATTAACTAATCACTCCTTGCAACTGTTTTACTTTCTGTGGCATCAAGTTCTGCTAGTGTGGAAATAACAGAGAAAGGAGAATGCTTTCAGCATTTCATGGAGCTGAGACTTGCACTGGGCCATTTCCTACTCAGGCCACAGTGAAGAGAAGCAGAATAAAAATAAGAAAAGGACTGTGTTAGCCTTAGACTCTAATTCTCAAGGAAGAACAGGGTTGCTGTTATACAATGGGAGCAGGGAGGGGAATAAACAGAACACCTTCTCATATTACCAAGTCCAGTGCTAGAAGTAAATCAAAGACTCTAGCAATCTACTCAGGCAGAACCACCAAAAGCTCAGATCCCTCGGGAATGAAGGTTTGAGTGAGCCCCCTGAGTAAAGAAGCCCAGCCAGCTGAGGAGGGCAAAGCAAACAGAAATGCGCAGTGGAGGAAGAGAGTCGTAAGTACCCGCTGTGGCCTCATGGCCGCGCGTAGAAACAAAGACCTATGCCTCTACTGACTTCCTCTCCCTTGCTGAGTCGTGGCTGTATTTATACACGTTAATGCAGTTCCTTTCTCTTGGGGAGGTTTGTTGGTAGTAATAACTATGTAATGCATGCCATCAGGGGCAAAACTCTGAAGAGCAGAACTAGAGAAAGTGGCCATCACCCAGAGACTCTGACTTGCAGCCTAACTTGCTTTGGGTTTTCTTACCCTGGGGGAGGGAGGATGCCCATTTTAAACTGTATGTGGAACACATACATTATGTCGGGTGAAGGCATGTTTTCCTGTAAATATATGCAGAAGGACAAACAGAGGTAGCCACAGAGTAAACTGTAGTGCGCGTTAGTCACTTGCGGGCTGCGCAAACCCCTTCCTGTTGGGAGAAGTCCTCACTGTTGGAGCCCTGGGGAGAGGTGCGGCTCACCTCCCGCAACAAAGGCCAAAAGAAGCCAAGTTTGCCCCCCGCCCCGCCCCTCCCACAGCACCGGGCACACCCTGCCTTCGATGAGTGGTGCGGAGATGAGGTTCATGCAGTGTGCGGTGGCAGGGGTGGGCAAGCGACAACAGCTATACCGGCGGGACACTGTTCACAGTGGAGCTGGAGCCCGGGCAGTTCGCTAACCAGAGCCTTTCAGAGGTGACACTCTGCCTGCGTTCCCACCACGGCCTCTCCTTGTTTCCCTACCTTACACCCTGCCAGCAAATGCCTTCCCTTTATTAGACAGAGTTGTTTTCCATTGTTTGCAACCAAGAGCCAAGTGGGACAAAGCCGTTTCACTGCATCAGAAGACAGCCGCTCCGTGAGGCCTCGCCCCTCCGAAAGCAGAAGGGAAGGATGTGGGGCTTTGTTAAAAGAGGCCCTTTCTGCCTGCAGCCAGGAACCAAATTCATCTGAAACTCAGATAATACTGAGCCAAATTCTCTGCTCCAAGCTAACCAGAGTGAAAGAATGGGGAGGGGGCAACATTGCAGGATTGACACATGAGACCTGGAAAAAGCCCGACCCCATGCCTGTCCAAGCAGAGCGTGCCCTGGGTGACAAGGGTGCCGATTACCTGCATGACCTTTGTGCATATTTCAAGGGGTTCATGGATCCCAAAAGCCCTTCCCTGAATCAGATGCCCCAAAACAAATAGTCATCCAACAATAGTAAAGTGAAGGAATGCTGTCACTAAAGGGATCCCCACATTAGATACAACTAATTAAACTCTTGCTTAACATCTGAAAACCGCACAGACTTGAGCATTACATTTAGCAAGAGAGTGGAAGGAAAAAACATCTACAAAGTGAACTTTTGTGAGTAAAGGCACAAGCTTAAGAACTGTATAAACTTTCCACATAAATATCTTTTCTTTACAACTTAACAACTATACATAAAACAGAGTTTTGCCACAGAGTGTAATTCTTGTATTAACCCCTTTTATTTAATTTTAAAATAGCCTCTTTCTTTTTACAAAATCCAAATGAAGTTTCTGACTTTTCCTCTTCCAGCTTTTTTTTTTTTTCTGTTGTTCCAAATGGACTAGTGCCCAGCATTGCTGAAGGGGGAATTTCTTCTCCGGAGTCAGTGGCTTCCATAGAGGCCAATAATTCAAGTTCCCTCAGCTAATCTAAATCGAGCGCGGGAAATAAAGCTTTGGCCCGGGCCAGCTATACCCTCTCGGCCAGATTCGGCTTTATTCAAGTGAAGGTGCAGCGAGGCAGTGTGGCTCCCAGACGCTATCTCCACGGCCAGCATCCCGCGGGAGCCCAGCCTTCTCCTGCACCCCCTCTGTCAGTCCGAGGCACTACGATCAGCCAGGTCCCTCAAAGCAAATACGTGGGATTGACTTAGATCCCTAACTCTTCCCTCCTCACCACATCTGTCAAAGCTGTCTACTTCTCTACATCCCCCTGGGCAGACTTCAAGCTGTACCCCTCAAGCCCTCTGGAAGCCTGACACCCTCTGCTCCGCCCCCAACATACCCCTGTGGGCTCCACAGCACGACTTCTTTAAAACAAATCATTCTGGGTAAAATCATTCAATGACTACCTGCTGCCTTAGGAAGAGTCCTTCACGTATCTACAAGGCCATACAGAATTTGGTCCTCTACTGCCAACTGGGTGTCATTTTTGAAATGGCTTTTCTTGCGGTTCCACCTGCACTTCCCCAAATGTATGGAGCCTTCATGTGGCTGAGGCTTTATCTGCAAGAGAAAGGAAACTGTGCTTTGAATGTTTCTCTCCATACACTTTTTCCCCAGGGAAGCTCTGCCCCTCCTTCTAATCACAACTCAGATACTGTGTCTGCCAGAAGCCTCTCTGATCGTTCAAACTTTGCTCTGCCCACCCATCTCTATGAAGGCTATTATCGTAGTAATTCCTGTTTGTATATCAAGTCGTAATTCCTGTTTGTCAGTATCCCCGAGGCAGGCGGCTGTGTGCTCTTCAATGTCAGGCTGTCTGGGACCCAGTCAGCAATAAATAGTCTCTGAATGAGTGAATGATTTATAAGCTTGGGTGCTTTCCTATTATTATTTTTCCTTTCATAAGCAGACACCCTCGGCAGGCAGTAAGATATTTTTCCATTTTGTGAAATCTCATTCTTGGTCCCATGGCCTTCAAAATTTTATTCCTATACTAAAGCAGTGTCTTGATGTTTTTTTTTTTTTTTACATAAGCCAAGCAGACTGATGAGGAAAAAATATTGCTGAATATAGAAGAAAGTTTTACACTTTGAAATGTACTTTGTCATTTGATACTAAAGAAATAATAATCGACCACATTTGTGAAGAATGGTGTGCTAGCTTGGCCCTATGAGAGTTATAACATCCTGCCACACCCAGGGATTATACATAGTAAACTTTGTACACAAACATTCAGTCTAGTTTTTTTGCAGGATAATTCCTTGTTTTCTCTTGGTTTTCTGGAAACCTGAAATTCACGCTCATCAGCTTCTGGCTGACCATACCCTTCAGTGTTGCATTCTAATGCTTATGTTTTAACACTGAAGACTGAAATCATATACTGTTTCAGTAAAGAAATGTACATTTTAATTGAAAGTGCAAAGACTCCAAACCTGGTTTCTCTGAGAATTCTTCTGCAGTGCAGGTAGAAATGAAGAGTTGCAGTGGCTGTTACGTGTTCTCTCTGAGAGCTCAGAAGGAAAATCGCTATGTACCTGAAGACCTCGAACCATCTGTGAACACCTCACCAAATTCCATTTAACAAGACAGCTACTTTCACTGACAACCCTTAGAACATTTCTTAGAATCAACTATATTCAACAGTAATCGGGGAAAATATTTTACAGAGTTGTCAATTCTTAAATACACTTTAGCTTAAAAGATGTGGAGGGAGAAAGATATTAATGGTGCTGAATTAATTCATTCTTAAAATACATGTAGTCAAAGTCGTAAGATACAATAAGACTGTTGGAAGTCTGGATTCATTTAATTTATTAACAAGACGAGATGAGAAGTTTTGGGGGTTCCCTTTTAAAACTGTTACAGAAACGCTACAGCAACAGAGTTCTAGAACTACATATATTTTTAAAACAATAATTTTCTCTCCTCTCCATTTTGTAAACTATAAGGAAATAAGTGAGAACTTTCAGTGTCTGGAAGATTGTGTATCCATATGTCCCTTCTGGGTCTTGTGTTTTAATTTTGTAAAACTTTCAGCAAGTAAGAAAGATCTGTTCTTAGGAAAAGCAGAGAGTATTAATTCTCCATTCAATATAGAATACTGATGAAAGTTAAGAAATTATTAATGAAAGCATTTGAATCACAATATCATGAAGCTTTTTTTTTTAAGGTCAAATCTTATAGTTGGAACTTTGCATTTAAAAAAAAAAAGTGTTTAAAAGTTCCTTTTGTTTCTCAAAGTCCTGTAGCTGCATAACTTCCCATGAGTGTTAATATGAGTTAAGAGCAGAGGCCAAAAAGAAGTTCCCTAAAGTATTTTTATTATTTATATTTCGTTCAAGACTAGAAAGAAAGTAATATTCCCCATGAGCCAATGAGCAAGGGTTAAAGTTTATAATGGGAAATGGGAAATCCATTAGTCATTAATATTGGGGGTCCTAAATTCTAATTTCTGCTTTATCTCTTTGTTATGATCCTATTATTCAAACCTGGGAAGGGGGTTTGATTGAAAGAGGCCTTTATGAAATCGTCAAGCAGGAGTAAACAGGATGTGAGGATGTGCTGTGATTTCCCTAGTGCCCTCTGGTGTCATTCCTTTATTATATTCCCAGATTGGTATCCAATGTGAGAGCACAGTTGCATCTGATGTTTATGTATTTTGATACCATTAGTGCATTAAAAGACACTGTGGTTTGCCCCATCTGGGGGAAGTAGCGATTCACAGGGCAGTTTCATATTACACATCTTAAGTTGATCACTCTTAGGGGACTCAGTGAGGGCTGGAGTTTTTATAAAAGATTTGAGCTGCCTGGAGCTGAACCTAAAGAGACTTTTCAAAGGCTACTGCCATATTTGGCCTTTTGAACAAACAAAACTGCCATATTTGGCCTTTTGCACATTGTCTTTTTAAGAGAAAAGAGAATGATAATCATTCAGATTACATTGTTCTGTCCAGCTTTAAAGGAAAAAAAGAAACAGTTGATTCTCTATTTCAGGTATTGTCTCAACAAAAGAGTGAGGGCGGCTCATCTTGTATGACAGTTTCAGACTCCCACACGAGTGACAAATGGTCATGCCGATGATTAAGATACAGTCTTCATAGTGTTTGTCCTACAACATGTAAAAACTGGTGTTTTAATGATAGAAAATATTCCATATTAAGAAAATGAATCCTTTTACCCTTCCTTTGAGTATCCGATTACAGTTATGCCATTTCTTCCACTTTGGTGGAGTGCTAGAGAAAAACAAGTAGCATCTGTGATTTTTCACGTTGTATTGGTACACACTCTTCACTCTGATACCTAAGGAAGGCTTCCACCACGTTTTACTTTCAAACTGCAATCACTGGGCATTAGCCACAACCTCACCATTTTCTCTGATTGCTCAGCTTTGAAATATCAGTGAAAAGGAATATTTGTTAAAATTCCACCCTTGTAAACCCATCTGAATACCTGGAGCAACCATCAATGTATTGGCTAAATAATCTGGAGTGATATAAAGAGCTGCAAACAGTACTCATGGCAGGCAGTGGATGTCAGCATGAAGGAGCAAAACCTCATGGTAGTTTGGCTTCAATTCCAGTCAAGAGCATGATTTCTTAGCTGTATGAATAGGAGGATTATTGCTAATTGGTAGTCATTTTACCCAACCACTTCATTTCTAATTCCCCAAAGCTAATGGTAAAGTTTCAACCATTTACCACTATCCTCAAGGTCATTATTCGTCCCCCACTTTTTGATTCTCAACACACGATGAAGTCCTTACTTAAAAAAAAAAATAGAGACATCAGGAATGACTTTAAAACCTTTTTATGAACTTGCAATTGTGTCTATAACTTTTCCCTACGCATCTCATAATAGGGTATCTGTGTACATGGAGTTGAGTGGCAGAGCACTGGGTCCACAGCTTCCTGGAATATTAGTTTTTACTCAAATATTTGGAGAAGATTTGAATTACTGAACTTTTAAAAGTTGCACAAATGTGAACAAGTAAATTCAGCAGAGTGTGATTTTTTCATGGTGGCCATTCTTTATTTCCTTCTGGGAGCCCAAATAAGTGGAAAGTTTTCATTAATAGTCTGATTTAAATATATAATAAATTTTAAATTATTGGAGTAGATATAAATTTCTCATATTTCAAAACTGTGAGAAGTTTTACTTTATTTTTCTGAAATATATATTCCCTGAGATAAACATATAAGCCCATCTAGCCCTCTACCATCATGATTGGACTTCCTCACATCACGAGGAATGGGAAGAACTCTGGGCTGTCAGGTCTAGATGGTGGGAGAAATACAATACACATCTTTATTACCAGGGGATAAATTCAAAATACTTAGTGACCAATAGAGCACAGATACTAAGAATCAGAATGGATACTGGCCACCACGAAGTTCCAGTGTGCACTAGCAGAATATCATCCCTGGTTTTCATATCAAACAACAAGGTCAGCACGACCATTCAAGTTCTAACAATACTGGACACACAGAGACCTTGAGGTGAAGTTTATTCATCATGGACCACAGATAATATGTGATAAACTTTTTCGAGATCTTTATCATCAAAAAATATTCTTGAGACCAACCTGAGCTACCCACACTACGGAGTCACAGCCTCTGATCCAACTCCCCATACTTAGAGGCCCTTCAATAAAGTCAAAAGCACACATGTTAAGGATTTACTGTAACACCATACATAGGTTCCCCTGTCCTTCTCCCCAGCCTTCCCAAAAGAAACATAAGGTACTGTGCACAGCAAAAAACAAGGAAGAGAATTACCAGCACATTTAAGCTAGTATTGGATACTGAGCTCCAGCTAACCTTGGCTCCAGAGACCTATAAAATCACTGTGCTCTGATACAGTCAGACATGTAGGTCAAGTGCCAAAATGGAGTACTTGCCCAAGGCTAGTGGAACAAACCCATCAATGATTATTGCCCAGCTGTGGATAAAATGAGAGTTCCTATGGCCAGGATTCTCACCTGGCCCTGGTTGACTAGCTCACTGCACACCTGTGGGCAATACATGGCTGTTGACTCTATATAAAGAGCTCCGCCCAGTGCTCTGGGCAGGACACAGTGGCACGGCCGCAAGGCTGCAGGAGAGCAGAGCAGAGGACAGAGGCCTAGAGGATGGCTGTGCGGGACAACTGTGCAGAGAGGCCCAGAGGACGGCTGTGTGGGACGACTGTGCAGAGAGTCCCAGAGGATGGCTGTGGAGGATGACTCTGCAGAGAGGCCCAGAGGATGGCTGTGTGGGATGACTGTGCAGAGGAACCCAGAGGACAGCTGTGCAGACAGAGGAGCCCAGAGGCAGAGACCGGCTTGCTGTATACAGACTCGCTCTGAGTGAATGGGATTTTAGTGACTGACCTGCCACCTGGAAATAAAGTTGGGTATAACCCTTTCACCCCAAGAACCCTTTGCTGTCAATTTCTTTGAATCCATAGCAAACTTGGCCAGGGCTGAAACGCATTGGCAAGACAATTGGCATAGTCGACAAGATTCATTGTTGACCAAGGAAAAAGACAGGCTGCCCTTACGGAAGGGGTGCTTCAGTGGGCTGCCCCTGTGAATGGGGAGATGGTAGATTGTCCCCAAATGGGTATGTGGTCTGAGGTGGCTTGCCTCCTAGAGGACTGGGCCCCACCCCAGGACTGGAGCAAGTGGAGGTGACACCTGAGGCTGTAGGGGAGGCCCTTGGTATAATAAGTAGATCCTTTAAGAAGCAGAGTGCCTGTGAGGCAGCAGGGACTGTGGGTTGGCTGCTTCTCACAGTATTAAAAAAGTCTACAGAAAAGACCCAAGAAATGGCAGCATGAGAACATGAGCTGCAAACTTCTGTGGATTCCCTGAGGAAGGAGGTGGCATTGATGTGAGAGGAGGCAGCACGAGAGTGCCGGCAGCAAGGTGCCATTGGAGATGAGATGGCAGCACTGCCAGGTGTTGTGAAGGAGGAAGAGGCCATCAAGGAAAAAGACAAACTCCTGAGGGAAGCACAGGCGGAGGTGACACGAGAACGTCAACTGCGAAGCATTGAGGTGAAGGTAAGAGAGCTTCTGAAGACTGAGCTAGCATTGCTGCGAGGCACTGTAACAGAAGAGGCACTCAGGGGAGGGGAGAGAAAGGTGTCATAAGCCCCAGAATGGAGGAGCTTGGGAAGGATGAAGGGGTGATGCCAGAAGCACTGGCCCCTCCTGTATTGAAAGCATGTGGTTGTAAAGAAAATAAAGTCCCAGCAGCTGAAAGTTCCCCAAGGAGAGGAGCAGCCCCCTCCCCAGGTCATGGAGCACTCTATGGTCCGCCCTTATACTCAGGCTGAGCTGGTGGCTGTGGGACTTAGGGGTGAATGGAATTGTTCTGTCGGGATCAGAGATGGGAAAGCTGTCTTCCCTGAGAGTGCAGCCCGCCTTGAGGCAGTGATTACAAAATGCGAGGTGACTCACAAGAAGAATTTAAGGGGCCCCATGAAGGTTGTGAGGACCCAGATGTGGGTTGATTTGATATGGGCAGGAGTAAATGGAAGGAAATTAGACGGGAAGCCAAATAGGATCTTACTGGAGCTATGGCAACAACTGAAACCAGTGCAGTAGTTCAAGCCATTAAGACTAAAGAGGCAGAGGTCAGAGACAGAGCCACGAGTCTGACCTGTGTGTCTGCAAGACTTTTCACTGGAGAGGCTGGAGAACAATGTTCAAGCTTCCTTGCACAGGGACCATTGCAGAGGACTGAGGGCACATAGATTGAGAGGAGAGAATCCTGGAGGGGTGGAGTGTGGATAAAATGAGAGTTCCTGTGGCCAGGATTCTCACCTGGCCCTGGTTGATTAGCTCACAGCACACCTGTGGGCAATACATGGCTGTTGACTCTATATAAAGAGTTCTTCCCAGTGCTCTGGTTGCGACACAGTGGCATGGCTGCAAGGCTGCAGGAGAGCAGAGCAGAGGCTGGAGTGGTGGCAGTGATGAGGATAGAGGCCCAGAGGACGGCTGTGCAGGATGACTGTGCAGAGAGGCCCAGAGGACGGCTGTGTGGGACAACTGTGCAGACAGAGGAGCCCAGAGGCAGAGACTGGCTTGCTGCACACAGACTCGTTCTGAGTGAATGGGATTTAGTGACTGACCACCTGGAAATAAAGTTGGGTATAACCCTTTCACCCCAAAAACGTTTTGCTGTCAATTTCTTTGGTCACATTGAATACATAGCGAACTTGCCCGGGGCTGAAACCCATTGGCAAGACAGTATTGAAGACGTCATGTAGACAGGCATTTCTATTTTAAAAAAATCATTAATTCAACAAATATTTATTGAACTTTTTTTGCTTGTGGCTTTTACATTTTTTCCCTGAGGCCCACTGTGGATAAAATGAGAGCTCCTGTGGCCAGGATTCTCACCTGACCCTGGTTGACTAGCTCACTGCACACCTGTGGGCAATACATGGCTGTTGACTCTATGTAAAGAACTCTGCCCAGTGCTCTGGGTGTAACATAGTGGCATGGCTGCAAGGCTGCAGGAGAGCAGAGCAGAGGCTGGAATTGTGGCAGCACTGAGGACAGAGGCCTAGAGGATGGCTGTGCAGGACAACTGTGCAGAGAGGCCCAGAGGACGGCTGTTCAGACAGAGGATCCCAGAGGCAGAGACCGGCTTGCTGCATACAGACTCGCTCTGAGTGAATGGGATTTTAGTGACTGACCTGCCACCTGGAAATAAAGTTGGATATAACCCTTTCACCGCAAGAACATTTTGCTGTCAATTTCTTTGGTCACTTCGAATCCATAGCGAACTTGGCTGGGGCTGAAACCCATTGGCAAGACGCCAGCTTATTGGTATATACCTGGATGGACATCTTTAGCCACTGGCAGGATCCCTACAAGAGCTCAGTGACCCGTGACGTAAAGGGCATTATGGTAGAAGGGTCAAATGCAAGACATTAGTGTTCCCCAAGCCAGAGCCTAATACTAACATCCACAACACCTAGAAAGTTTCAGGCATTGAACTCAGTGGAAGTGGGTTTCTTGCTCATGTTACAGTCCAGTATGGGTGGTCCTGGATGGCAGCCTTCATCCACACAGTGGTTCAGAAATCTAGGACTTTTGCCATTTAAATCTCTGTCATTCTCTAGAGCATTGCAATGCTCTGCATCTACACAGTAGCAGGGGGATAAAAGACGGTAAAAGAATCACAAGGCATTTTATGTGTCTTGTTCTGAAAATGGTAGCCAGCATTTCTACTTAACATTCCTTTAGCTAGAACACAGTCCTGTGATCACACCTAACTATAAAGAAAAATTGCTAGCTATAGCCTAGAGATAATTCCAGGGAGAACAAAAAAAATATTTTGGTGAAGAGCCAGTAAGCCTGCCACGTGGGAGAATTTGAGAGATTTACATCATGTCAAACACTTAAAAGATGAACTTCTTCCTAAACCTGTATCACTAGATTCATTGTCAATTCCTTTTGACCAGATGACTGACGATGAACAACTGGCTTGTTTTCCTGATGGTTCTCCAAGCTTCTCTCTGACAGCTAGTGCAGAGGACTACTCAATTAGAGCCCTACTTATTTGTGGCCCTGAAAGACAGAGGAAAACGACCATTCTTCCAATGGGCAGTCTTTTGAATTGTACCTCCAAAGACAGTTTCTATCCTGATGCATAGGTACTGGCTAAGGGTTGGTCCAAATGGAGCTCTCAGAACAGACCAAGACTAATGATATTTATGTCCCCGGGAAGGCTCACCCCTGTTTAAGAGGTGCTCAGGAAAACGACGACAACCATGGCACGTGTAAAGGATCCTGAGGGACGATATAAACACCTGGTGGAGCTTTAGGAGTAGCTGCAGAAGGATGATAGGTAATTCAGAGATTCCAGACGTGGACCTGAATGCACTAAAGGGTTATCATTTTGGTTAGTCTGCTACACAGGGCCTGAGCATTTTCTGTTGAGAGAGATTTGTCACATCACCTGAGGGTATTTAAAAGGTGTTATATACGTGGAGCAAAAGGTATATGTGTTAGTGCGTGCATGTGTGGTGGACTGTTGACAGAATCTGGTAGGCATCTGTTGTTTTTCTTACATCAGGCACCTTCTTCATTTTCATAGCTAATCGAAAACCTACTTTGGGACACTGTTTCCCATTCAAAGTCATCACTGAAGTGTAGGAATAACCCAGTCCATGCTGATTAGACATCGCTGCTTCTAATTTGAATCTAATGCAGAGAGAGGGCGTCATGAGGTAGACAAGAATGGTAGCACAGGTGAAAAGATGTTCTTGGACTTCTGGATGCTGGGATCCCCAGCCGTCCTTGCTCTTTTCCATCCCAGATTAATTGTTTGGCATATCCTTTGATGAAATAACTGATACAGCAAGTTTTTGCAAAGATATATATTCTTTTCTGTTTATGTTTAAGTAGTCAGAATTGAATTCTTTTCTTGGAATCAGATATAAAGGCATAATCTTATTAACCTACAGACGTTGATTGCAATTTCTTTTTAATTAGTTAGGCTCTCCCATCTGAGGTCTTGTGTAGAATCCAAATGCATCTATGCCTTTTGTAATGACCAAAAATAATGCCACTATGTGAAAAGTTTTTAAATATGGATGTGTGTACATATCAACCTAATATATCCAACATTTTCCTCAGATAATATATCAACTGAATAATAAAAGCATGCTTATAAAGCATAATCAATTTGAAAGTGAATACAGTTTATACATACAAAATATTGTAATAAGTTTGATTATAGTCCCAAAGGGGGATGATTTATCATGGCTGGAGAAGGAAGGGCTAGGTATCATTCTTTGAAAGGCGGTGGAAAGCCAGGCATTTGAATATTGGACAGGCATTCGATATCAAAATCATATGGGCCGGACGATCTTTCCTTTGAGACTTCAACCCTAAGATAATTACCTGATATGGAAGGCTTTGACATAAATGAAAAGGAACTGGAATCTTTGGATAGAAAAATATGTGCTTCAAAACATGAGGAAGTAGTACATACACACAAGAGAGAAGAGTAGAAGGAGAGGACACCTCTTTATTCCTCTTGCTTGGCATCTGTAGGCAAAGCAAAACATTTGGGTTCATCCAGTGCATTTCCAATTTGTCCCATGTATTATTTTTTGACTAGAAACTATCATCTAAAATGAATGGAAGTGTGCTTCTACCTGAAAGTGTACTGTTGAAATATAACTTTGCAGAGTGTATTAGTGGATTTCAGGAGGAGAAAATCATTATGCTGAAAAAAAAGAAGTCATTATCTAAAAAGTGGTATAGATTTTCAAGAGCTGTTGTGGTACAAAAAAAAAATCTTTAAGGGGAAAAGTGATATGCAAGTTAAACTGTACACAGAACCAATAAAAGCAAGCTTGTGAAGTGGCAGTAAGCCATGACACTTTCCTCCTCTCTGAGTAGCCACCCCAGGCAGCCACCTCCAAAGTGCTGGCTAACCTACCCTCTCAGCTTAATAAGCCGTAATTTCTTTTCCCAATTCCCATCATCCACAATCTAAACTTCCCTACTTGCTGATTCTTGAACATGTTATGAACTTTCAGGCCTTCAAGGGATTGTTTATGTTTCACCCTCTCAGTAAATATCTTCACTTTCTCCTCAAAGTTTAAGAAAACCCTACTCATTTTTCAATTCTCAGTATATATGTCACCAACCCTAAGCCCCACCTAAAGCAAAAATAAATACTTTGTCATGTGTATTCTTTTGCCATATGATTAGACTTCCATTCCAGTACTTATCATATTTCATTATAATTCATTGTTTATGTGGCCAATTCCTCTGTAAGTTCTTCACAGAGAGGAATTCTGCCTCGTTTGTTTTTGTATGCTCTGTATCCAGTGTAGTGTCTTGTTCATCAAAACGATGACCAGCAAATATGAGTTGAATCCTTGGTAAATGGGACAAAAGAAGAATTTTAAGAACTGTTTGATGCTTATAGTGGAGTAGGAATAGAATTGAATATCCAGGTGGTGTTAAAGTTCATGTTTTGAGAATGCTCTCTCCTTGAACAATGTAACAATTAAGACTAAATATAAAATAAAGATTTCAAAGAAGCTCATGCTCAAAAAAGAACAAATATAAAATGAAACAAAATTTGATTTAATAAGTGGAGCTGAAGGCACAGACCTCCTAGGCTTCAAGGCGTCAGCAAGTAGGGATGACCAATTAGGATCAGACATAGCCCGGTGACAAGCTCAGGAAAGCGACCGGCGTCTGAAACACTCATGAGAACAGAACTGAGAATAGAAGCTGGCATGACGACTTTCAAATTAGGAAAATGCTCACACTTTGTCATCCAACAATTTCATTTCTGTGTCTCTATCCTGGGCATATTCTGTGTCTAAACCCTGCACATGGGTGTAGAGGTTTTTCCAAGGTTTTTCCAAGGTTTTTCCTGCACATGCTCTAGATCAAGATTTTGTGGCTCAGACCCCAGCTCTGTTGTCTTCAATTATGCGACCATGCTCAATTAGTTAAAGTCTCTGTACCTGGGAATCTTTATCTCAAGAGCGAAATAATAATGCTCACCTGCTGTAAGTATAAAAATGAGATAAACATCTGTGGACTTTTTTAAATGCCTGGCCCATAGTAAGAACTCAAATTAGCCATAATCGTTATTTTGGCAGCTGTGGTTCTGTTAAACACCAAAACGACAGGCCCAAAATGGAATTGCTCGTGCTAAACCACACATGACCCAACCAAGACTTAATTATAATTTCAGCTTTCCCAGAAATGGAATCTTGAACCGGTCAACCAAGAATCGCCTGCTCAGCACTAACTAGGTAACTGCTGAGAGACCCCCGCCCCGGCAACCCCTGAAGGAAAACAACTATGCAATAACCAACCTTTTGGCCTCATATAAATTCCTTCTTCCTGTTCCCTCCTGCCTATAAAAGTCTTTCTTCTTGTACATCTCCTTGGAGATCCTTTCAATTTGCTAGATTGGATGCCGCCTGATTCAAATGACTTCTGCTCAAAAGAAATCCTTAAAAAGTGTAATGTATCTCAGTTGATCTTTTAACAGTTCTGGCATCAGAAATGGCAACCACAGGGGACTCCCGCTCCCGCACTGCCCCAGGAGCAATGAGCAACCAGACAGGCACCTGTTGGGCCCCTGAGCTTGCAGCCCTCTCGCTGCCTCTGGAGGTCTCGCTGCTTCTGGAGCGCACACCCTAGCCCTGCAGCTTTGCCATGAGGAGTTTTCAGGCTTCATTGGGGCATTTCTTTTCCCAGATTGGGCCCAAACCGGCACGAGTCAGGCTGGGTCTGACCTGGAAACAGGAATGGGTCCCTGCAGACTACCTCCGACTTGGAAACCTGACATGGTCCTGACAGTCGGGGCCCGACTTGCAAACCGGACTGGGACCCGGGACGGCCTGGGTCTGACGTGGCAACCGGACTGGATTTGAAACTGGACTTTGTCTGACTTGGAAGCCAGACTGGCTCCAGAGAAGCACTGCGTCTGATCTGGAAACAGGAATGGGTCCCTGGCACACTAGGTCCGACTTAGAAACCCGACTTGGTCCTGCCAGTCTGAGTCTGACTTGGAAACTGGACTGGGTCTGGGCTGGGACTGGGTCCCAGGTGAGGCCTCAGGTGTGCTAAGGCTAAACAGGTTAACCTTAACAAAGCCGATCTTGAATTACAGAGGCCATAGTGGAGAATTTTTAAACTAGATAAACTTACACATTTACGAGGTGCCCTAGAGAGAAGAGGGTGTCACTCTACAGGGTAGAGGGAAATTTATTTTTCCCCCTCTTCAGTCTGGTGACCAACACAAGATCCACTGGGAAACCCCACTCACTCCAGAGCTTGCAAACAGTATCCAGGAATATTGGCAGAAGCTGGCAAAGGGTGAGAATTGTCACCAAACTCTCCCAGATCTCTGTGCTGCCTGGGTGAGAGAAGAAGATAAAATGTCACAGTGGGCCTTCCATTCAAATTGGCAAGCAAATCATATTTGTAAACATTAGATATTTGAACTGTGGCCAGCGAATTTGCTCTCCGGTGCCCGCTGGTTGCCTGTCCTTTCTCTCCCTGGAACAGAGATCACCTTCTTGCTCCATTTTGTGTCCTGTGAAGTTGGCTTGGCTTTCTGCCTGAAAGGAACATGCAGATACTTGTAACAATCAGGTTGGGGGCCCAAAAAAATATGGCTGGACAGAAATGTGTTGCACTCATTTGCCGTTAGAGCCCTACTAACTGTTGCCAGCTCTCAGGGGGGATTCTCTAAGTCCTTTTTTTTGGTTATCTTTGGGAGTGGCTCGGGACCTGGGGAGGAAAGAATCTTGCACGTCTTTGGGGAAGCCTCTTACTTCCATGGGATTGTTTAATACCATCAGGAACATTTACTGTTGTCCCATCTGAAACCTGATGAGATATTTGAAAAGATTTCCTTTTTTTTAAATAGCTCTATGGTCAGAAGTTGGCCAAACTGGAGGCTGATACTTATAGCCTATTAGGAACTCTTTTTTAGGCCTTTTTCTCTAAGCTAAAATGAAAACTGTACTCCAAGGGAATGAAAAATATTCTGAAGCCTTTGTGGAAGGATTTACTAAAACATTCCAAAGATACATGGCACTACATCTAGAGCACATCTAGGAATCTTTATTTTCATCTTAGTTGAAGATCTTCTCCCCAATTTAAAGAAGCATATATTTTTTAATGTACATTAAAAAGTTATAGACATTTTGTAGAAAAGAAATATTGGAAAATAATTTTATGTGTAGTTAAGCTAGCTAAGATTGGAATGTATGTATTTAAGTTTTAAAAAACAAGTTTTAAAATCAAAAGTACACAGGTGTGGAATTAGGATCTGATTTTCTTTCTGCTGAAAGGACAAAGTTTTCTTAGATTATTGGTCTGCTCTTAATAGGAAATTTTTAAAAGGTTCTTTTCTATCTTTTAAGTAATCAGGGTAGACTGCAAAGATTTGTGTCCTACCAAAATAATATACTGTGTTTCACAAATCATCTTTATTAGCTTTTTGATTACTTAAGAAAACCTAGTCTTAGTATTGAAAAAGATGTTTCATTCACAGCTATGTAACGTTCTGTCTTTGCCATCTTTGTTTGTCACTTTGGTTAAATAGGTAATTAAGTATTATTTCTCAGAGATCTGTGATCCTATTTAATTAAATATTCAAACCTTCTGATGTTTTCTCAAAATCAAATTCCAAAGGGAGCTTTTATTTTTTACCTCAAACTAGCTCCGAGATTTCCCAGAGTGCCCACAGAAAATCTCAAAGGATTTGTCTCTAACTTGTAAAAGAGAGCTGTTGAACTAATTAGGTATATTTGGTGTGTTAAATTATATGGGAAGCATTGTCAAATACGTGATGATGAACCTTCTTAGATTTATTTGTGTATGGATCTATGTTACTAATATAGATATTTCAGAAATGGAAGTTTCTAGAAATTTGTCAGTACTCTAATTTTTCAGTTATTCTAAATTATTGTATGCCACAGAAATAACTATATGTCCTTATCAAATGAACTCTCATCATTACATCTTTAACCATTGACATTTTTACGTCTTTTGTCATTCTCGGACAGTTATTGTTTTACTCTGACGCTTTTGCTAAACTAACATTCATGGGAAGGACCCTACTAAGTACTCTTGACCACTAATACTTCTGTGTCAAGTTACAAGTTATAAGGTGTCAAAACATGGGTGCACTATCTCACAATGGAAGAAGGGTCCACCTGATACCTGGTGCTGTGCAAAGACTGGAGACCTCAAAGTTAAATTGACTAAGAAGAGAAGTAGCTGACACTGAGGTAGCTAAAAACAGCTCTTACACACAAAAAAACTAGAACCCCTTCCATATTAAACACACATATCAATTATAGAATGCCTCCTGGCATTAAAAATGTTAAAATGTTTAAATTTGAGCAAATGATATTTGTAGGAACACAATATTTTATGGTCTTTACCAAGTTACATCATTCTGAAATAAAATAAAACACAGTAATGAGGTTCTCGACCTCTTTTGAAGTAGTGGGACAACTTAATGAAATTGAAACATGTTTATACAAATGAAATTTTGATTTATCCATTGCCCACATTATTAATGCCAACATTAATATTATTGCCAACATTAATAATGCATTTAAAAGTTCTCTGAAAATAAATTACAACATTGCACTTGAAAGACTTTTAGAAAGACTTCTAGAGATGAGCGTATTAAGCACAGTTACTAGGGCAGTCAGTTTAAGGGCTACCACAAGAATACAATTAGTAACATTATCTGGTAAATCAGCTGAAGAAACAATGTACTTTGAACATACTTAAAAAATTAGTCCTTGGACAAAGATATATGAAATCTTTATGGTTCATGGGGAAAAGAGTAAGGATGTTTGTAGATTGTACAACATGTTCGCCTAGGTTGATTTATTGCTTCATAAAGCACTTGACACATATACAACAGGAGAATGAATTCTTAAGTGTTTAGATCAGTTTTTAACACACCATCAAATAAACTGGCAAAAATATAGAGACATCTGTATTGATGATGAAAAAGCAATGGCAGGAAGAAACACAAGAGAAGCAGATAAGCTGTTGCCAAAGTATGTTCAAAGAGTCACTGTGTTTCATAGACAAGCGCAGGGCTGTTAAGAAAATGTAACATCATTGAACATAGTTCTGAATCAAAATAAACTGTCAATATATTCAGATGCACTCTCTACACTGTAGAGTTTTCAGAGTGTAGTATAATGACATGCATAGTAAAATCAGACTTCACCAAAACTTCCTCCTTTGCTGCCCACCCCTGCATACAGTGAAATGGCTCCTTCCTTTAAATGTAGATCGTGAGTCTGCAAGGGTGCTGTTTTTCTGCAGGAGAGTGGCAGATGTCTAAGTTCTCAATGCAGCAAGGAAGGGAAAGCCATACAGCCTTCCTAGTAATGAGACATATTTCCTTGGACTTATGCAGTTCCAGAACAGACTACCTCATTCCTCTCTGCTTCTGGCTGGAGATGTGGTGGCTAAGTAACGTAGACCTCCATGCCTTCTCAGCTCCCTTCTGTATGATGCAACAGGAAACACAGACAGAAAAATCAAAAGAAAGGAGGTGTTCTTCTGGAGAGGGGCATGTTACGTCCATGACTTATCTTGTCAGAAGCAGGCACTGGCTTGAATCAAGAACCTGTCAATTGATTTATTCATTCGAACACTTGTTTATTTCAGTACAAAAAACTGAGTACCTACTCTGTGCAGTCTAGTTGCTAGGAGCCTTCTGTGAAAGCACTCTAACCACAAGCCCAAGAAGCCCTACAGCCTGTGAACCCAACTTAATTCTTCATCTTAATTTTACCGGTGATGGGAAGAGAGTTCCAGCAATGTTTATATTGAGTTTAAGAGTAAATCAAAAGGGAGAAAAATCCCTCTTGTTTCTTAAAAAGAAACACTGCCAGCTAAACATCTCTCAAATATGGGTAGCCAAATTCAACTCAGTTTTGTTGGCTAAACCTCATGTGGTGCCTGCCATAAAGTTAAACTCAAAAGCCCTTCACCAAACACACACACACACACACACACATACCCCTAATTCCAAGAAGCTCTGATATGTAAGGTTGATTTTTACTGACATTTTAGGGTAAGATGGAGTGGTGGTTTGAATCCCACATGATAAAGAAAAACTTTCTAAGCATCCTCTTCAAACATCATTGCTGAATGTCTTCCATTCCTTCTTCTGATCCTGCCTACCTTTCTCCACCCTGTTCTGTGCCTTAGAAGGTTGTCCTGTGTTGACTACCTCACTGGGCTTTCTTGCCCTGTGGTCCACGGCAAGTTCCAGCAACAAGAGCAGGGTAAGAGATGGAGCTCCCCGGCCCTTTCATTGACCGACAGGGCTGCTCTGTGCCGACTTACCCAACTTCATTCCACAGAAGGCTTCGCCCCTTCTTAGGCAGCCCTTTTATCACAGGGCTCACGGCCTCTGGTTTCTGATAACTGGTCTGTCCCTTAATTTCAAGGAGTGACAAAAATGCCCTTTTTTTAAAGCTAATTCTACACTATTCTTTGCAGTTCCCCTACTCACTGCATACGTCTTAATTGATAGTTCCTTTTTTAAACTTTTCAGATTACCCTAATTTGAATGTGCTGTTTCCTGCCAGGATCATTGACCAATACAATATCCCCATTTCCCCCCAAACTCTCCTATTTGAGGTACTTCTCATATCTCTGTATCGCTTGCAGCTTCTCTCATTCTTGCCTCATATATCCTCTCCCCGATGGTGCTGCACATGCTGATCCCAGTCCGTACATGCACACATGTGCACACACACACACACAAACATGTACACACACACATGCTTGCATGCATGCACACACACAGCTCATCTAGGACTTTTAACAAAATCTGGTTATTAGCTTAAAGTACAACAGTTGTCTCCCCCTCAAAATCTGTTCTGGAGAGAACCAATGTATTTTACTACAGTTTCCTGCTGGTTGTGAAGAGTGCAATATTTTCTTGGGGCCCCGAGGGTCACCCCATTTATGGTCCACTCACCCACCAATGCCCCCAGGTCTCCTACAGAAATTCATACTATTTCGGAATCGCTCTTTATTCCAGCGCCGGGCCCTGCCTGACTGGGTTCACCAAAGCATTCAGAGACATAAACTTGGGGAGGGTGTACCTTCAATACACACACATTCGGTAGCCTCCAGATGCAAGGAGGAAAGGAACAGAGTTCTGAAGCAGGTTCCCTGTCCCACTTCTACCTGAAACTTTAGCCCCTCCCAGTGTTTTCAACTCACATCTATAAGCACCATCAAGGGAACACCTTCCTCCAAATTTCTGGCTCCTATAAATGTAGGAGACTAGTGCACTCTGCCATAAAACGTGTTACCTGCTCACTCTAACTTCTTGCCATTACCAAGTTAAAGAATAGAATGTTTCAAACTCCCAAAGTCCAGAGAAGGCTACAATTTAATGTGTCCTATTCTAGATGTATCTTCTTATAATATCAAGGGCTTAACAGTCATATCAGGAATGTGGTCTGCGGGCTGTGAGGAGCCAATCAGTCTTGGCCAGCATCTTGCTCCTCAGAAGGTGAGTCACACTCCCAGGGCCTTCTGCTTCCTTGAGACAGCCGGGCAGCTACTGACTGAGAATGCTGTTCGCTGGGAAGATCTGTCTGGGGTTTATAAGCAATGTTTGGCCACCATTTGCCCCCAAGCTAACCTGCTCTGGTTGATCCCAGTTTTTGAAACTGTGTTGCCCAGCACATTGTTACAAGGCTTGCTGCCAGTGTCTCTCAAAACTAATCATACATGCAGAGCAAATCCACACCCCGTTGACAAGCTCTTGCAAACGAAACAACAGAATCAAGTCTCTCCCCCGCTCTTGCTGCAGCTTCTTTAGACATTATGGTACAAGCACAGCTCCTTCTACAGGTCCTGAAACTGGACCCTGAAAAGCCCCTTTCATTTTTCCTCTTCCAAGACTTACATCTACATGTGCCTTAAATACTTTAACCGTGCCTCAATGATTGCCCTCCCTGGGACTACATTCTTGGAAACCTACTCCACATTCTGAAGGCAAGAGGCTTCTGTTCACAGTTTTGAAGTTAGCCTGCCAGTTTTCCCCACAGCGGGATACTTTAACAGAGGATGTCTGCTCTTAATTGCCTTTAGATATTACTTGACTAATGAATGATTCTTAGGAAAACTCCCTATTTTTCCACTGGGGAACTGTTGGATTTGTAAGTGTTCAGGACTGAATTCAGACGCTCAGATTCTATTCCTGCTACTTACCAGCCAAGTGATTTCTGACCAGCCTCATAGCCTTTCCGACCCTCAGTTCCCTCTTCAGAAAATGAGAGCACTGGACTACAGGGAAGATAAACAGTCTCCATCATGCGGAGAATAGTCATGTTTGAATAGAGATGGCTACCCATAGTGCCGTATTGAGAAAGATTCAGTAGTCAAGTTCAGGCTAGTGGAGAAGAAGGTGGTGAGAGGGGAAAGGTCACATACAAGCACCCACGCTGTGTATTTGCCTCTTCTGGACTAGATGATTTCTAAATCATTCTTCAGAGTAAAAACATGACACTACTAAAGATTTCTTCAATACCTGATCAGGAGCCACTGGTCCACTGGACCTAGTAGCTAATAAGCCATTTTGGTGAATACAGGGATGCCAGTCAAGGATTCCAGGTAATGCAGCGAGTGCTCTTAGGCCCTGTGTAATTCCTCTGTGAGGTCTATACCCGCACCAGCATCTATGACGTATAATCATATCAATTCTCCAAAGGTAAACCTATCCACGTGACAACTCTATTACTTGGCATGTTAGAAATGGATATGAATTTTCTCAGTAAACTGTTTTCCTCGCTCGCATTTTTGTTTAAAAATACAAATTACACTTTCACACTTTGAAATATGGGGATTGATATCTGCCAAAGAATTGTGTGTAGGTTTTAAAGACACTTGTTCTTTTATATTTATAAAAAGGACTAAGGCCAAAGTGCCACTTCTTCCTTTCTTTTTATTTTTTCTTTTAGTAAAACATATGCATGATATGTGAAATATTTTACCCTAGGCTGTAAAGGGGAAGGGTGTAACTAACATTTCCTTTTCAGTCTGAAAATTTACAGGAATGCACTCGCACATCTGTATGGAATTAGCAGAGCTATTCTATAGGTCCATGTGACCTTCCAGTTCTTGTTTCCATGCTTTTGAGATCAACCTGGTTTTTTTCCTTTAATAAAAATATGACTTGTCTACAGTATGGGTAACATAATTAAACCGGGATAATACAAACTTGTTTAAATATAAACTCCAAACCATCAAATTGCTTCATATGTTTGCATTCACTTATAAAATATGATCTCCTGAGATAGCTTTCATTGGGCTAAACACCAAAACAAGCAAATGGATTCTGAAAAATAAAAAGACAGCATTCTGAGATTTTGAAGTTGACAAATTGAGCATTCCTATGTAATAAAATGATTTCATCTTGGAATCTTCTTTTACTGTTTAATTTATGTACTCTACGTGATCCAAGCTTACATTTCACAAAAGTGTAAATGCATTTAAGACAGATTATATTTGCTTCATTAATCATGCTATCAGACATTCAGTCCTAAACTATAGGTCTTTTTTATGTGGATCCACTGGAAAGTCACTCATGGTGTTAATATTTTTGACTTCGAAGGGCTTGTTTAACTTTAATTTTCCACATTAAAAAAAATTAGAATTCCAATTTATTAGAGCAGTTTTTATATTTGTCTACATAAGCCATTTAAAAGATTAATGCACATTAGGTATTATAATTAATAGCCACATAATACAGTGTGTGATATCAAAAGCCCGGAGAAAGAATACTAAATGACAAGTGAGCCCTCTTTCATCAACTGAAAAAAATATGATTATGTAAACACACATATAAGAAGAAATCTACAAATGTGAAAATTAATTACAATTCTGTGTAAGAGCTTAATGTCTGAGTCTTTAGAGTAGGAAGAAATGCGGAGGAATTAGCCAGTAAAGAGAGTGTAGACTGGATACATTTTTAAATGCATCTTTTTAGAGAAAAAAGTTATACTCTCGATGAAGTGACACATGCAGAAGTTTGAAGGTAATAATGTGACTAGGGAGATGCACGTTAATGATCAATAATAATGATAATGATTATGATTGGACAGTAAATCTCATTTGCCTCACAGAAGTGGAAAATCCAGGCCAAGGGAATTACCAAAGATGAGGTGGGGCATTTGGTATATTGGAAGGCACTCTAAGAAGTTTGGGCTTTGTTTTAGAAACTGTAAGGGCAGAGGTGGGGGAAATACTGTCCGAGCTGGGAGTAAGGAGGATGAGTTGTTCAATCTGGTGCAATAGAAAGACGGATCTATATAAAATGGGATTTACTATGGCATGAGGTTCACTGAGAAGGCTACATAGAATAGCTAGTTTGGAGGGAAAGTGAGTTTGAAACAAAGTCATACAAATGGAGAGTTAGAAACTGGAAACTCTGCAAAACAAAATTTAGGTTGGAGGGAGAAAAAGAGAAGCACTAAGGTTGTGGCTCTAGGAAATTCAATAATGGTCTGTTTTCATATCAATTCCAAGGTTGTCGTAAAAGATCCTTACATGAGAGAAGGTCCAAATGTTTCAAGACTGCTTTTTTGAATGAAAACAATCTAGTGAACACTCAAGGTAGCCGGGTATGTTGCTTTTTTTGTTTTTTGTTTTTGAAACACTAAGAGAATTAAACTTTAAAAATTCTTCTTTAAAACGTTTAAAATAACAACAGAGGGTAAAGTCAGTAAAAAAGTATTGATAGAAATATAAGGAAAATTCCAGGAAAAGAATTTTACTTGCTTTATATATTCATAAAGGGATTTAAAGCAGACTTCTGAGAAATAAGTACCTTAAGAATGAACATCCTTTAACGTAGTAGCTTAAAATTTCTCTTCCTATTAGCAGGGAGCTATTGTATATTTATACAAGAAAATCTTATTTATAATGGGATCCCTCATCCAAGAATTTCAAATGTACTATTATAATTGGCCTCAAAAAGTGACTTCAGAAATTGCCTAATTCACTTTAAAGATGGGAAATTTAAAACTGCAGGAGTCTACTTTCATAAGAAATTATACTCTTCCAGAAGGATGAAATAAAGAGGGACAGAAATAAAGGGAAATGGGAGAATGTAAAAAAACAATCCAAACAAATCCATAATTTAAATTTTAAAAAATTCAAAAAATTCAAAATTTCAAAATTAAAGATATATGTCTCTTAGCAACTTCATATCACTTGCATCTATTTTACTTTTCCTAAGGAAATACCCTTTATTAAACTGAATGAGAAATTCCTTTGGTTGACGGAGAAAAATAAGCACAACTTGCATACTCATTTGTTCTTTTTAGGTAGATAATAGAGATTTATTGACTATATTTACATGGTTTCAGGAAAAAAATTAATCAATTCCTGTATATTGTATATAGCATATACATATTCGATAATAGCCAAAAACTGGTTTGGAAAAGGCATGCAAAAATAAAAATAATGAAGCGTAATGTTCTAAAGTTTTTTGGTAAAGTTTGATTTCATTAAATAAATTAGATGACTTCGAATGTGGAAAATATGCATTTTCAAGATGAATATTTTAGTAATACAAAAGTTAAAGTTGTAATATATGTACCTTATCCTTGTTTCTACCAAATAGGAAGAGTCTCAAACAGAGGCTCCATGTGTTCTCTTTAAAACTTTCAGAAATATATACCCAGCAGGTAAATATGTAGAGCATAATTGCAACACCTATATTTATATTTAGTGTAATATTTTAAATTCTGGTTGGAAGGATTGTTCCATAGTAGGAAGTCTCTTCATGTAATATTTATCAAATAGCTAAAACTTAACAGATTGTATCTTTTAGGTCAGTGATCATGAGGTATTCTTAGAGTACTCATTTAAATAGAAATACATCTTTAACATAATAAGAAATGGCCAATTTAAAATTTTTATTTAATGGTGAAATAACAAGTAATCATACTAAACTTTTTACTTTGCATTGGTATAGTTAAATAAATAGCAAAACTATAATACCTGCTGTATATTGTCCTAGTAATTAGTACCATTTTGATAATATAAGAAAGAAAACTTAAAATATTACCTTTTTAGAAATGAAAACACAGAATGATTTTTTTTAGCAGTGTTAACAAAAGATAAATGTAAAATTGATTCTACAATGCCAGGATTTTTAATAAATACATTTATAAAATTATCTATAAATAATTAAGAATTATTTCACTTAACAAACACAAATTTATCACATTCATACATAGAAAACTACCTAGCAAAAATCTTACTAGGGAATTTTTGTGAAATATACTATAATCTTTATGAGCAGTAGAGAATAAGAACTTAAATGGAGATTCAAGATCGCGGCGTGAGAGGTGAGACACAGAATTCCTCCAAAACCACATATAGTGTGAAAATATAATTAATACAACTAGCCCTAAAACGGCAACAGAAAAGAAGGCTGCACCAGACTGCATACAGACTCTACGAACAGAGCAGACCTCACGAAACAGGGTAACGTACAAAAGCCTTGCTCCAGTGGGACCCGAGCCCTTCCCCAACCCCAGCTCACTGGTGCGAGGAAGAGAAATGGAGCAGGGAGGGGGAAGCCTAGAACTACTGAACACCCAGCCCTGGAGGTCTGCTTTGGACCACAGACCTACACTGTGTGGTGCACTGGAGGTTGCTGAGGTTGGGAGCTGGGACAGGTGGAGTGCTTGAAATACTGAGATTCCGGCCTTTTGTGGAGGAGGGGACGCACATCCGGCCACTCTGGGGTAAAGGAAAGGCAGGCAGTCTGAGAGGCTTCCTAGCAGCGAGAGGGCTGCTGAAGGGGTGGGGTTTGCACGGAGCTTGCTACGGGAGAGAAGGGATAGGTGGACAAGGTTGTCTGGGCGCACTCTGCCCAGTGGGTTGGGAACTTTGAGGAGCTTCGGATGCCCCATCCCCCTGGCTGGCTACTCAGCTCCGAGGCACCCCACTGTGACCCGCAGCCTGCTGCACCTTCCTCCTGGCCTGCCAGCCGTGCTTGCAAACCCGCAGTCACTTCACTGGCATCAGGCCAGCCAGAGGGAGGCCCCGCCTACACAGCTAGAGACACCAAACACAGAGGCTTACACCTGTGTGCTCAGCCCACTGGCGCTGATACTGAAGACAGGCACTGCAGCCAGGAATCATGAAACAGCTCTTTCTTGCCCCAAGGCACCAGCGCCGCTCCCCTATGACCCCCAACCTCACTCTATGGGCTGAGCAGCTCCAGAGACTAGACCTTCTGGGCACTAGAGAGCACAACATAAAATTACGAATGTCAAAGGAACCTGGTTCAGACCAAAATATCACAAACCCCAGAAAAAGGGACAAATGAAACTGAACTCGCCAATCTTTCTGAAAGAGAGTTTAAAATAAAAATCATAAACATGCTCATGGAGGTACAGAAAGATATTCAAGATCTCAGGGATGAATTTAAGACATAGATTCAATCATTAAGAAGTTCAATATCTGAAATGAAACATACAACGGAGGGATTTAAAAGCAGATTAGATGTAGTAGAAGAGACAGTAAATGGAATATAAATTAGAGAAGAGAAATAAAAACAGGCTGAGTACAGACAGAAAAACAGATCTCTAAGAATGAAAGAATATTGAGAGAACTGTGTGACCAATTCAAATGGAGCAATATCCGCATTATAGTGGTACCAGAAGAAGAAAAGAGAGAAAAGGGGATAGAAAGTGTCTTTGATGAAATAATTGCTGAAAACTTCCCTAATCTGGGGAAGAAGATAGTCTCTCAAGCCATGAAGGTGTACAGATCTCCCAACATAAGGGACCCAAGGAAGACAACATCAAGATATATAATAATTAAAATGGCAAAAATCAAGGATAATGACAGACTTTTAAAAGCAGCTAGAGAGAGAAAAAAGATCACATACAAAGGAAAACTGATCAGGCTATCATCACATTTCTCAACAGAAACCTTACAGGCCAGAAGGTAGTGGAATGATATATTTAATGCAATGAAGCAGCAGGGTCTCGAACCAAGAATACTCTACCTGGCAAGGCTATCATTTAAATTTAAAGGAGGGATTAAAAATTTTCAGATAAGCAAAAGCTGAGAGAATTTACCTCCCACAAACCACCACTACAGTGCATTCTGGACGGACTACTATACATGGAAGTCTTCCTAAGGCTAAATAGATGTCACCAGGGGAAAAGAACCACAGCAAAGTAAAACAATTAATTACTAAGCAGATGCAAAATCAAATGAACTATACCCAAAGTTGATCAAGAGATAGACAAAGAGTACAGAATATGATACCTAACATATAAACAATGGAGGAGGACAAAAAAGGAGGGGGGAAAAAAAGAACCTTTAGGTTATGTCTGTAATAGCATACAAAGTGAGTTAAATTAGACTGTTAGATAGTAAGGGAATTACCCTTGAACCTTTGGTAATGAAGAATCTAAAACCTGCAATGGCAATAAGTACATACCTATCGATAATCACCCTAAATGTAAATGGTCTGAATGCACCAATCAAAAGACATAGAGTCACTGAATGGATAAAAATACAAGACCCATCTATATGCTGCCTACAAGAGACTCACTTCAAATCCAAAGACATACACAGACTGAAAGTAAAAGGATGGAAAAAGATATTGCATGCAACTAATAGGGAGAAAAAAGGAGTAGTTGCAGTACTTCTATCACACACAATAGACATCAAAACAAAGAAAGTAACAAGAGACAAAGAAGGACATTATATAATGATAAAGGTGTCAGTCCAACATAAGGATATAACTATTATAAATATCTATGCACCCAACACAGAATCACCTACATATGTGAAACAAAACTAACAGAATTAAAAGGGGAAATAGAATGCAATGCATTCATTTTAGGAGACATGAACACACAATTCACTCCAAAGGAAAGATCAACCAGACAGAAAATAATAAAGAGACAGAGGCACTGAACAATATGTTAGAACAGATGGACCTAACGGACATCTACACAACACTTCATCCAAAAGCAACAGGATACACATTCTTCTCAAGTGTACATGGAACATTTTCAAGAATAGATCATATACTAGGCCACAAAAACAGCCTCAGTAAATTCAAAAATATTGAAATTGTCCCAACCAGCTTCTCAGATCACAAACGTATGAAACTAGAAATAAATTACACAAAGAAAACAAAAAGGCCCACAAACACATGGAGGATTAACAACATGCTCCTAAATAATCAATGGATCAGTGACCAAATAAAAACATAGATCAAGCAATATATGGAGACAAATGACAATACTTCACCACCACAAAATCTGTAGGACACAGCAAAAGCCATGCCAAGAGGGAAATATATTGCAAAAATATATTGCAATTCCTACCTAAGGAAAGAAGAACAATCCCAAATAGATAGTCTACACTCATAATTAATGAAATTAGAAAAAAAGAACAAATGAGGCCCAAAGTCAGTAGAAGGAGGGACATAATAAAGATTAGAGTAGAAATAAGTAAAATAGAGAAGAATAAAACAATAGAAAGAATCAATGAAAGCAAGAGGTGGTTCTTTGAGAAAATAAACAAAATAGATAACCCCCTTTTTATCAAGAAAAAAAGAGAGTCTACATACATGAACAGAATCAGAAATGAGAAAGGAAAAATTACTATGGACACCACAGAAATACAAAGAATTATGAGAGAATACTATGAAAAATTATATGGTAACAAACTGGATAACCTAGAAGAAATGGACAACTTTCCAGAAAACTACAACCTTCCAAGGCTGACCAGGAAGAAACATAAAATCTCAATAGACCAATTACCAGCAGAGAAACTGAACTGGTAATCAAAAAACTACCTAAGAACAAAACCCCATGACCAGATGGTTTCACTGCTGAATTTTTTCAAACATTTAGTGAAGACCTAATACTCATCCTCCTTAAAGTTTTCCAAAAAGTAGAAGAGGAGGGAATACTCCCAAACTCATTCTATGAGGCCAACATCACTTTAATACCAAAACCAGGCAAAGACACCAGAAAAAAAGAAAATTACAGACCAATATCCCTGATGAACATGGATGCAAAAATACTCAACAAAATATCAGCAAACCAAATTCAAAAATACATCCAAAAGATCATCCATCATGATCAAGTGGGATTCATCCCAGGGATGCAAGGATGGTACAACATATGAAAATCCATCCATCATCCACCACATCAATGCAAAGGAGGACAAAAAACACGTGATCATCTCTGTAGATGCTGAAAAAGCATTCAACAAAATTCAACATCCATTCATAATAAAAACTCTCAACAAAATGGGTATAGAGGGCAAGTACCTCAACATAATAAAGGCTATATACAAAAAACCCGCAGCTAACATCATACTTAACAGCAAGAAGCTGAAAGCCTTTCACCTAATATAAGGAACAAGACAAGGATGTCCACTCTCCCCGCTTTTATTCAACATAGTACTGGAGGTCCTAGCCACAGCAATCGGACAACACAAAGAAACAAAAGGCATCCAGATTGGCAAGGAAGAACTCAAACTGTTCCTGTTTGTAGATGACATGATATTGTACACAAAAAGCCCTAAAGAATCCACTCTAAAGCTACTAGATCTAATATCTGAATTCAGCAAAGCTGCGGGATACTAAATTAATACACAGAAGTCTGTTGCATTCCTATACACTAACAATGAATTAGCAGAAAGAGAAATCAGGAAAACAATTCTGTTCACAATTGCATCAGAAAGAATAAATTACCTAGGAATAAACCTAACCAAGGAAGTGAAAGACCTATACTCTGAAAACTACAAGAGACTCATGAGAGAAATTAAAGAAGATATCAATAAATGGAAACTCATCCCGTGCTCATGGATAGGAAGAATTAGAATGTCAAAATGGCCATCCTGCCTAAAGCAATCTAAAGATTCAATGCAATCCCTATCAAAATACCAACAGCATTCTTCAATGAACTAGACCAAATAGTTCTAAAATTTATATGGAACCACAAAAGACTCTGAGTCACCAAAGAAATCCTGAGAAAGAAGAATAAAGTGAGGGGAATTATGCTCCCTGACTTCAAGCTCTACTACAAAGCCACAGTAATCAAGACAATTTGGTACTGGCACAAGAACAGACCAATAGACCAATGGAACAGACTAGAGAGCCCAGATATAAACCCAATCATACATGGTCAATTAATATATGATAAAGGAGCCATGGATATACAATAGGGAAATGACAGCCTCTTCCGCAGCTGGTGTTGGCAAAACTGGACAGCTACCTATAAGAGAATGAAACTGGATTCTTGTCTAACCCCATACACAAAAGTAAACTCTAAATGGATCAAGGACCTGAATGTAAGTCATGAAACCATAAAAGAATTAGAAAAAACTTAGGGAAAATCTCTTGGACATAAACATGAGCAACTTCTTCATGAATACATCTCCCCAGACAAGGGAAACAAAAGTAAAAATGAACAAGTGGGACTATATCAAACTAAAAATCTTCTGTACATCAAAGGACACCATCAGTAGAACAAAAAGACATCCTACCGTATGGGAGAATATATTCATAAATGACATATCCGATAAGGGGTTGACATCCACATTATATAAAGAGCTCATGCACCTCAAAAACAAAAAGCAAATAATCCAATTAAAAAATGAGCAGAGGAGCTGAAGAGAAACTTCTCCAAAGAAGAAATTCAGATGGTCGACAGGCACATGAAAAGATGCTCCACATCGCTAATCATCAGAGAAATGCAAATTAAAACCACAATGAGAAAACACCTTACAACAGTTAGGGTGGCCAACATCCAAAAGACAAACAACAACAAATGTTGGTGAGGATGTGGAAAAAGGGGAACCCTCCTACACTGCTGGTTGAAATGTAAACTAGTTCAACCATTGTGGAAAGCAGTATGGAGGTTCCTCAAAAAACTCAAAATAGAAATACCATTTGACCCAGGAATTCCACTCCTAGGAATTTACCCTAAGAATGCAGCAGCCCAGTTTCAGAAAGACATATGCACCCCTATGTTTATTGCAGCACTATTTACAATAGCCAAGAAATGGAAGCAACCTAAGTGTCCATCAGTAGCTGAATGGATAAAGAAGATATGGTATATATACACAATGGAATATTATTCAGCCATAAGAAGAAAACAAATCCTACCATTTGCAACAACATGGATGGACCTAGAGGTTATTATGCTCAGTGAAATAAGCCAAGTGGAGAAAGTCAGGTATCAAATGATTTCACTCGTGGAGTATAAGAACAAAGTAAAAACTGAAGGAACAAAACAGCAGCAGACTCACAGAACCCAAGAATGGACTAACAGTTACCAAAGGAAAAGGGACTGGGTTGGATGGATGGGAAGGGAGGCATAAGGGGAAAAACGGGCATCACGATTAGCACATATAATGTAGAGTGGGGGAACACGGGGAAGGCCATATAACAGAGAGGAGAGAAGTAGTGACTCTGTTGCATCTTACTATGCTGATGGACAGTGACTGTAATGGGGTGTGTGGTGGGGACTTGATAATAGGGGGAGTCCAGTAACCATAATGTTTTTTATGTTATTGTACATTAATGATAGCCAAAAAACAAAAACAAAAACAAACTTAAATGCAGACATAGCCCTCATTCCTGAATGGAAGAATACATTTTATAAAGTTGCTAATTCCTCTAAAATTATTTATTAGATTAATGCAGTTTCTATAGACTCAGTGCACTCCTCACTTTCATCTAGAATGACGTGTACACAGAGTGTATGCAAAGAGTATTTACTCCATCAGTGATTTCTTCCCTATTGTTTTCTTCCTACCCTCCTTCCATAAATGGTGTATGTGCTACAAGGGAAGCTCGCTTCATCCCAGCCCAGCAGTGGCCAAGATGAGCTTCAACCAACCAACTACTCCTGCTTGCTTGCCAGGGGATTGTTTCAAGAACGTTACCATAGGCTAGTTCAGAAGAACGCATATTTTACTAGAGGTTTCAGAGGAAAAAGCACTTGCGTGGAAGTCAAGTGGGACATTCTCTCTTAACTCCCTGTTGGGCACAGGACATTCCCCAGCACAGTGCCTGAGAGCAAGCTGACTTTCAAAAAGTTGTTGACTCACTAATTAGAACACTGAAGTCCTCTGGTGAAGCCATATAGCAAAAAAAAAAAAAAAAAAAAAAAAAAAAAAAAAAAAAAGAAAAAAAACATGACATACAGGGGAGAGAAAAGCCAAGAGAAATAATAGAGAAACCAAAATCCTGTGTAAGCGTGCTTTAAACTCCTGTAAGTCCTGGGAGAGGAAATCTCAGGAAAAATACCTCTAAAATCCAAAATCAGAAATAAAATTTAAAACCTGTTTATTGCTTACAAGCTGCAGTCCAGGGCCATCTCTCTCCCCTGCTCCAGAAGCAAGCTAGCAAGAAAGCCAGCCCTTCCCCTTAACCTCTCAGGTTCAGACATGCCCTTGGTTGCCCAGGTAATCACCCATTGACATGGAGATGAACTTCTCTCCACCCCTGAGGATATGCAAATGCACCAAAGCCAGACGAGATATTCTGGAAATGTTACAATTTTACCCACAAGCCACCCCTCCAGAAATCTTGCCTTATAATCTACTTGTTCCCCTTCTTCCGCAATGTTCCCTGCGCGGGAAAACTGGTGCATTGTGGCCAGACTAATGACATAACAATAGCAACAGCAATAAAATCATGACAATCCTCAAGCTGGAGGATTCAGCTAGGTTCAAAGTCTTATGCAGATTAAGTCCATAGCTTGTCCCTTCCATAGGCAGGCAGTAGCCGAGGGTTCAGAGCAATCATCATGCGGCAGCGGCAGCCAGGGGGCACATCCAGGCCATAAGTACTGTAGGAGAAAATAACCTTAAGGGTGATAAGATACATGTTTTAATGACACCAGGATAGGCAAATCTTGTCTATCAGGTAGGATACATGCAAGAGATGCAAGAGAGTGGTCCTGTGATAAAACAGTGGCAGGAATAGGATCTCGTCCTGGTCTAGTATACCAGACTTCCATCCCCCTTCCTGTGGGATTTACAGATGGGTCAATATATAGGGCTACAGGTGGTACGTGCACTGGCCATAAAGACAAAACAAAACTTCCCCACAAGATGCTCTTACCTCCTGGACGTGTTGCGTACACTACCGTGACCTTTGGGGGCCATTCAGCTGTTATTCCAGGAATACACAGGAGGCCAGCTTCTAGGCCTTTCCCCAAAGGTGCCAGAGGGGCAGCCATCACTGGTCCATGTGTCAAAATGTCCAAGGCCAGGTCCATTCAACGGTGTCTCCAGGGCTTAATGCAGTTGGGGCTGGCAGCAGGATGTTGCTCTGCTGGCCATATCCTGGCTTCAATAACTCTTCTTTGGTTTGGACGTACAATTGTATGGGAGAGGCAGCAAGGTGTGTGAGCATATCCACTGGGCTCAAAGCTCCTTTACGCGGCTTCTCATTGAAACGCCACAGCACCGTCCATAGGCAAACTGACCAACCCCATAGACTATTGGTGTGCGACTTCAGGCCAGATTTCAACAAACTATTGTACCTCTCTATCATGCCTGCCCCAGTAGGATTATATGGTACATGAAATTTCCACTTTATTCCTAATTGATGCACTCATTCTTGTAATGCATGTCCAGTAAAGTGGGTGCCTTGATCGCTTTCAATCGCCTGCAGCTGGCCATAGGCTGCAAAGAGATGCTCCAGGCCCCTCTTGGTAGTTTGCTGATCTGCATGACATGCAGGGAAAGCAGCTAATAGTCCAGTAGCTCTGTCCACAAAAGGCATGGCATACCGATATCCTTCTGATATGAGGAGAGGCCCAATATAGTCTATCTGCCACCTGACAAGGTGTATTGGTCCCTTTACTATTGTCCCATGTTGCTGTGGGACTCAGAGTAAGTCCCTCTTAGAGCACACAAGGCACTCCTTCTTGGCTCTGCTGACTTCTTCAAAGGTCAATGGCAAGCCCCACCTACGAGATACAACAGCCCACATTGTCTTTTGCTCCACGTACAACAAACGCTGGTGTAGCCATTGGGTAACATCAGAGGCAGGCTTTCCTTCTAGCCAGTGCACCTGGGCCAATGTGTCTGCTTCATCATTCCCTGGGGATGCCAAAGGCAAATGGCCAGTCACATGATATATGGTAACTGTCTTAGTCTGACCAGAGGCCCATAGGTCTTGCTACAACTCATGCCCCCAAAAGGGCTGGTGACCAACCAACCATCCAGTTGGCATGATACCATGTCGGTAGCCACAGGGTCAAGCCCCAATAGACGGCCCAACTGTCCGTGCAGACAACTATGGGGGAAGGTGCCTGAGTGATCAAGAGCCGTACTGCCTGCAACTCAGCCCATTGACTGCTCTTCCCCTCTCCATCCTCCATCCATATTGTCTCAGTTTTAGGATAGAAAGCCTCAGCCCTCCACTTTGGGAGCTGCCCATGACTGGAGCCGTCTGTATACCAGGCATCTTCAGCTGTAGGAGCTTTTCCCTTCTGATAAGGAGTCTCAGCTACCAATAGCTCAAAAGCAAATTCTTCCTGCTTTCCATTGGTATAGGTCACTGGCTCCAATAAGCGTTGGAGTTCTCCACTTAAGGGGCTAGTAGAGAGGGCACTGTGCTGCTGTAAATATGTGCCCCATTTGGTCAGTGTAGGTGTCTGTGCCATGCCACTCTGTGGCCTTTGGATCCAGTCTTGCACCCACCCCACGATGGGATAGGTGGTTATTACCTTGGTTAGAGCTGTTCCGGTGATGGGCTCCGTAGCCAGCAAGGCATGGTACACAGAAGCCAGTTGCTTCTCTATCAAGGTGTACCGTACCTCTGCTCCTTTCCATAGTTGTGACCAGAATCCAATAGTTTGGCATGTCCGTTCAAGCCATTGCCAAAGACCCCATCCATAACTATCTTTGGTTACACAAATATCTAGCTCACAGGGCTTTGATGAGTCCATTACATTCAAGGCCTGTATGGCCTTGATTGCCCACTTGGCAGCAGTAAAAGCAGCTGCACCTGCACATGTTTCATCCCAGTCCCACCTGATGCCCTTTTGTACCGACCGGCATAAGGGCTTCAGAATTTGTGTCAAGTGTGAAATAAACACTCTCCAGTAGCCCAAAAGACCCAAAAACTCTTATAATACTGCCACAGTGGAAGGGGTGAGGAAAGTCTGGACCTTGTCTATGACTGCTTCAGGAACAACTTTAGTTTTACCTGAACAGACAACCCCCAAGAATTTCACAGACAAACCAGTCCCCTGACCCTTGGTGCTGTTCAAAGCCCATCCTTTTTCCTGTAGATGTTGCAGCAGTCTAAGAACTGCCCCTTCTAAATCTGAAAGAGAATCAGATGTGAGCATAATGTCATCAATGTAGTGATACAACCACACTGTTTGCGGTTTCTTCCATGTGGCCAAGTCCTGGGCTACAAGTCCATGACAGATGGTGGGACTGTGGAGATATCCCTGTGGAAGGACAGTGAATGTCCACTGCTGGCCTTCCCATGTGAAGGCAAACTGTTCCTGGCTTTCCTGTGCTATGTCAATAGAGAAGAAAGCATTTTCAAGGTCTACTACATAATGATACATTCCCAGCTCATGGCTGAGGGTGTTTAGAATGTCTGCTATACATGGGACTGCAGCATGCAAAGGGGGTGTGACTATTCAATTCCCTGTTAGTCTACAGTCATATGCCAGGAGCCATCTGGCTTTTTCACTGGCCACACTGGGGAATTAAAATGACTCTGAGTGGCCTTTATGATGCCCACCCTCTCCAACTCCTGTAGAGTTTCTCCAATTTTCTTGTGCCCCCAGGCAATTTATACTGCTTAATATTTGTCACCCACCAAGGTACAGGCAGAGTTACAGGTGGGTGCTTAGCATGTCCCCTCAGAACTGCCTTTACCACACATACCCTTAGTCTGAACTCACCTGCAGTGGTCTGTAACCACAGGCTCTGCAGGATGTCTATCCCCGAAATATATTCAGGGATGGGAGAAATGTACATGGTATACTCCTTTGGGGGTAAATGCCCTATCCCCAATGAGATTTGGGCTTTCTTCACTCTAATTGCCTTACCCCCATAGCCATCTATGACAGCAGGAGTCCCAGGAAAATGCTCAGGGTTGCCATGAATTAGAGAACACTCAGCTCCTGTGTCCACCAGCGCCAGGACACATTGTATATTCCCAGGGGACCAATGAATTGCTAATTCTACATGTGGCCTCTGGTCCCCACAATGTCCCCCAAGGTGGGGAGTTTGATCCCCTCCTCAGTCGAACCATGGTGCCCAATCATGCTCCTGTGGGGGTGAGGGCTCAGGTGAATCCTGACCGGGCATGAGGCCTTGACTCTGGTTTCTGTGTCTTGGACCTCAACACCTGGTACTGCTGCTCTGGCTTTAATTGGTGCCACAGTTCTAACAATATTCTATTGGGCTGCCTACCAAGTTTTTCTTTCACTACCCCCAGCCTTTATCAAATCAACCCACATCTGGGTCCTCAAGACCTTCATGGGGCCTTTTGAACTTCTCCTTTCAGTCATGGCCCATACTTCCCTCTGTGCCCTTATTGTTTCAACCTCCCCCAGATCTGCTAAGTACAAGTAGCCTCACTTACGGGTTGCCCTAGGTGGGGAGCAAGAGTATTTACTAGGGACCCAAAGAGAGATGGGGGAACTGTATGCAGCACCAGGTTTCTCATTCCTATAGAGAACACCTCCTCATCAGGGCCCTGGGGGTCCATATCATAGATGATATTTTTTTATACCCAATTCCCGCAGTACCTGTTGGAGCTCTGCATACATTTTCCAATTACTGGGAAAATATGGTAAATCACCCTGACTAGGCCAACCTACACTGATGGCAGTTGTCAGCCATCCCAGGAGTGTCTGATTCCCTGAGGCATGACGGGCATTTTGCAACTGCTGCGGGAGGGAAGGGTGAGTCGTCAGGGAAGCCATTCTACTCATCTCAGTACCTGACATAACAATGTTCTCACCCCCATATCCAAGAGAGGCGAAAGCCATGTAGGCAGCATTTCTGATGGCTTCTGCCTATACCAGATGCTCATGTCCACCAGCTCATCCTGGGTATAGGGGCGGAGAACACGGAGTGCTCCACAACCTGGGGAGGGGGCTGCTCCTCCCCCTGAGGAGCCCACAGTTGTTTCATTTCTATTTTCTTAGGTGGACCTTTAAAACAGGAGAAGATCGTTCCTCCGGTGGTGGCCTGGGTAGCAGATCCGCCAGGGGCCCCGCCTCCTCCTCTTCTCCCTCAGGCTCCTCCACCAACAGCTCCTCCCCCACCATTTCCGGGGCTGACGGCACCACTCTTTCCTCCCCTCCCCCACGGCCTCCTGCAATGCGGCTTTTCCTGCCGCCTCCCCCCTTGCCGCTAAGGAGTCTTCTAGGAGCGTGACCTGTCTTTTCAGGAACTGTCTCTCTTCTTTAAGAGCATCCCATAGGTTATCACCCAGATCCTCCAAGTGATGCTGCAGTGAGTCTCTTTCCCACCTAAGTCCATCTCTCTCCTGTGTAACCTTTTCCACTATCTCGATGAAAAGAGAACCTACAATGCCAGCTGCTACACGACCCCCTAAGGTCTCCAAGCAGTCTTCCAACTCATGGAGGGCTAATTCTGAAGCTTCTGGTGTTTCCACCCTTCCCCAGTGCTGGAAGACCTCACACCTCTAAGAGGTACTTTACCCAAATTGGAAGCTCCACAGTTGGGAAAATAACAGGTGAAGCTGCACCCGCTGCCACTGCATCCACTGAGGCCTCCCTGCCATCCACAGGGGTGCTTCCGGACATCTCCCCACCATTTCTAGGGGCAGCCCTCCCAAAGGTCACACCCATTAGGACAGATTTTGGGTTCAGAGGAACCCTGCCGACTACTGCCAGATGTAAGTTCGGGAGAGAAAATCCCAGGGCAAAATACCTCTAAAAACCGAAATCAGTCAAAGGGAGAAATAAAGTTTAAAATCCATTTATTGCTTACAAACTGCAGTCCAGGGCCGTCTCTCTCCCCTGCTCCAGAAAAAGCAAGCAAGCCAGCATCTTCCTCTAACCTCTCAGATTCAGACATGACCTTGGTTGCCCAGGTAAATTACCCATTGACATGGAGACGAAGTTCTCTCCACCCCTGAGGATATGCAAATGCACCAAAGCCAGATGAGATATTCTGGAAATATTACAATTTTACCCACAGCCCCTTTCAGCGGACATTTGTCATTTGTGACTGCCCCGTGTATTTCAAGCTCCTTCTCTAGATTTTAGTAATTGTGCCTCTTGCATTGCCAATATAGAAACAAACTGCCTTTGCCTCGAGCGTAAAGAAACGTGGCTTCAGCTGATGCCAGCAAGCACACTCACTCACAGGAGGCCTGACCTGGGATAGAACAGCGTAAGGAAAAGGGCAGGGCGGACGTATCTCTCAGCGCTCGCGGCAGCAGAGGTAGCGCGCTCTGGGCCCCCGGTGGTCAGAGCAGCAGAACGTGGCAGAGGAAGCATGGCTCTGAAGGTGACAGGGGCAGTGCCAGAAGAAACCAGCTGGGGATAGCGATCCTGGGAGATTTGCCTGGAAGTCCTTCCAACAATCGTGTATGCTTTCTCATATCCTTTCATAAACATCTTATTGATAAAACAAGCCCGGGAAATTCTGTTTTCTGTAGCTAAGAACCATGACCAGCACATAGCCCTGCTTCTGTGTTCTCTTATTTTTAAGCTGCTTTGGGTTGGAATGTCTGCTAGGAACAACCTGACCCATTCCAAGGTAGCAAAGACAAGTTGGAAAAAAAGACCAGAGGAAAACTAGAATTAGTGTTAGGATATTAAACATATTCTCGGAAAACACAGATATCCCCTCGGAAGGGAATGTAGTCAGAGAAAGTCAGTTGCCAGGTCGTTTAGAGGCCTGGGACAAGAGGAAAAGCAAGAGACTGAAATTAGTAACTGGAGAGGCAAAGCAAGGCACATCTTTTTCAAGGAAGAGGGAATGATCAACTCTTTCAGAGGTCTGGTGAGTAAAATGAAGGGACCTAGTGAGTATGAGTAAAATGAACCCGGAATCACAGCCTCTGGATTCGTCAATTAGCACTCGTTTGGCAGTGCTGGAAATGAGTAGTTTCTGCTCAGTGGTCAAAGAAACCTTAGCTGGCCTGAGTCTAAGAGTAAACGTGTCTCCAAGACGGCCGCCGCTGCGGCAGAGTTCGTCCCGCCTGCTCCCCCCGCTGCCGCTGCCCCCTCTCGCCGAGGACCGAGTGTGTCAGGAAGCAGCACTGTTGCTCTGACTTCCAAGGAAACCGGAAAGATGCTTGTGGAACCAAATTAAAATTACCCTAACCTCGGCAATGTAAAATCCCTGGAGAAAGGATGTGCTGGCTTGTTAAGAACAAAGGAAAAAAACCCTCAAATTAACAGATCAGTTGGGATGCCTACCAAGACTGAGAATCACTAGAAGAAAAATGTCTTGTAGTGAAGGTTCTGAGAGTTGGAATTCTCCCGATCAGGATCCTCAAGCGACTTTTTGACTTGAACAGTCCTCCAGGGAAAAAGCCAATTACTTCCATCAGTACTGCGTCAGGAGGAGAGATTAAGGTCACACTGCAGGTGCTTAAACCAACTAATTTAATACATTGGTTATCAGTTGGTAAAAAAAATAAATTAAGGATGAGCAAGAAGGGCCAGCAGTGAAGAATAGAAAATATCACCATTATCTGGAAGGAGACACAGAGACTAAGGAGAATTGTTTTTCTAAGAATTGAGCGTAACTCAAGCATGCTGCGTTCTGATGCTAGACAGAAAAGAGCTGGGAGAGTGAAGTTTTCCAAAAAGTTGTAGAAGACAAGTTCTAAAGCATTAAGTGAAGGAGTTGACTTTGAGTAGAAAATGGACCCTTCTTCCAATAAGGCAAGAAGCAAGGCAAATAAGTTTGGGTGTGGTTAGGTTAGTAGATTTGGTAGTGAGAAAATAAAGGGGTTCCTGTCTTAGTTTTTTGATCATCTCAATGAAGCATAAATGAGATAGAAGATGGAAGAGAAATGTGGGCAGGCACAGAGGGTTTAAGAGAAAGGAGAAAGTGTTCAATATTTGCACTGGCAGCAGGAAGGTGAACTTACACAGATCTAGAACATTTTCATCATTGCAGATAGTCCAGTTAGACTCTATTATTTCAGAGCAATGTTCCATTCTTTGGAAACAGATCCAAGATGCAGGTTTTAATTAGGATTACGTTTCTGCTAGGTGAGGGGAATATAGAGGCAAAGGAGCTGACCATATTTGCATGAAAGTTCTCTGCCTAAGGAAAGAAGTGAAACAGAAGAGTGACAGAGAAAAGTATAAAGGATGAATAGTGGATCTGTCATTTCAGTGATGTGGAAGGACTGTTGCAGTAGGGTATTATAGTGAGGGAACTGGGATAGCAAGTAATGATCCGAGAATAATAGGAAGCTTGAAACAATTATTTCAAAGATGGTGTAGTCACTGGCAATAAGGTTTAATGGGTGACAGTGGACGTGTGTAGCTGAGGTAAGATGTGATGATGATTGAAAATAAGGACATCCTGGATGGAGGAGGCCAGAGCGTTGGATATATAATAACATATCACGAATGTTGTCCCATGTGAATTATGACACCTGTAGAACAGGACAGGAAGAGATTAATCTAGATGCTTGAGACTTTCATAAATGACAGGGAGTGAGGAGAAATTGGAAAATGACCACGGGGAAGAGCAGTGGGAGTTTGTTAATTGGCATGAACGTCAAAGGAGCTGGGATGCTGAAGACTGAAGGGGAGATGTTTGATAGCAGGAAGGAGGGCATTTCCTTACATGCTGCGCCTAAGGTTCATGATGTGTGAAAAAAAAATAGCTTCTGCGAAAGAGGTTTGCAAAGGAACTGTGCAGGGAGAGGCACCCCCCCTCCCAGGTTTCTGATAAAGTTATGGTACGTAATACAGACATATGTAAAAAGGAAGTAGATCCTAATACATATAAGAATATGTTATAAAATACTACGAATCATTACGAAGAGGTGGCATTTTTAATAATTAGTGCTGGTTACTCACCAAATATCAGAAAATACAAGAAAATTAAAACAACCATTTACATTTCTATTTAAGGAAGTGCTTTCTAAGTTTTGAAGAAATGTGTGGCAGAAAAAATGTAAACATTGAAAGATGAAAAATCTTCTGTAAATAAAAGCAGCAATTATAAAGTAAAAGATAATAGTCAAACAGGTAAAATGTTTTCAACAAATACTGAACAAGGAAAGGGGTTATCATTAATGCACAGGCAACTTCTTCGTAGGAAGACCAAGAATAAGAATTTACTGTCATCCCTCCCTTGATTGGCCTGAAAAGCTATATATAAAAAGGAATAGACACCACAGTGAAAAAAACAGGAAGAGATTACCCATGGAGGCTGACCTCCAGAAGGTGCAATATTTGACTACTAAGTGTTTCAGAAAAGGAGAACAGAAAAGCAGGAGGGAAGTAAATAAGCAACGAACTGGAAAACACCATCATTTTTTAGGTCAAAAGAGTCCTTGAAATACTCAGCATGATAAATGAAAAAGACCTCTCCTACGACATTTATGAACCTCAAGGAAGAAAAAAAGATTGCCGCGTTTTCTAGAAAGAAAGGAAAAGCAAAAATCCCATTCACTTGCAAAGTCATGAGAATCAGCGTGGCATTCATCCTCGGGAAGGAGCGCGCCCACTGATAGAAAACAATGGAGCAGCACGGAGAATACAGCCAGTGATGGTGTCATGTTGACAGATAGTGACTGCACTAGTGGAGGTGAGGGATTAATACTACGGGTAACTGCTGAACCACTGTGTCCAAAGACTGGGGAGGGGTAGGGAGCAACAAAGAAGCCACATGTCCTGCTCAGAAAGATTACCAAATTAAGAGGTCAGATTACATACATTTTCAGGATATCAGGTCATTAGAGGAACGTATTGTTATTTAAATTTGTGTGTGATTTTTTTTTTTTACCGTATATTATCCAATCTGCTTCTTTTAAGGGGGTATTGTGTGCAGTATTGGTGGGACACAGTTCTGTACCTTCATCTGCAGAAGACAAATGGGTAAGTCCTTCCCTAGAGGCCACGTGGACTAGTGCCTGAACTCAGCCCCTGAACACTCCTATCCAGGTCTCTGAATCAGTTTGTGATATAAAGATGAAGGGGTGGGTGTTAATCATTAAGGGTAGCTGCAATAATATGCAGTGGTGACAGAGGCCAATTCCTGCTAAATTATACTGGTTATACTTCCTACTCGAGTTTGCTTGTTATCTTGAGCCTCATCGGTAATTCTTATCAAATCTGAGATCTTTCCAAGTTGCTTCTAAGAGATTCCCTTCCTGCTTAAGATAATGAATTTCTTCAGCTTGCAACTAAGACTCCTCACTTACTATGTCATTAATCAGGTTCCAGTAGGGTAGCTGATCATCGGGAACAGGGAAGTTTTGTCCAGCTGGAGCTAAAGGCAAACAGCTAATCATCATGTCATTCAGTTATTATCAACTACTATTTGAAGGCAAGGCTTCGGTGAAACTCATTACCACTGAAAACAAACATCATGAAGGGCATGAAGAATGCAGTGACCGAGTGGTGTGGCTGCTTCTGAAAGCCTCAGATTAAAGGAAGGAATACCTAGACCAAATCCCTCCGTTCTCAGTCAAAAGCAAAAGTGAGACTTAAAGGATGTCTGTAATTTTACTACAATAATCTCTTATCTCTTAAAGCCAAAACAATAGCAAAGTCAATGGCCAAACTGGAGATCTGACCGTGAAGATTGCTGATATACAGTGTCAATTATTCACCACCTGGTCATGTCCTGATAAAGTTACATGTTCCACAGAATCTGAATTCAGTCTTGAATTTTGAAGGGATGGATGTGGTTCTAATTGCTTGTTGTGCTTGCAGACAAACTTATAAACTTCCAGTGGTGGTCTTTGCTAAACAAAGTTAAGATGCCAGAAATTTCTTGGTATAATTTAGAGGAAAATTATACTTTGATGTAGGAATGCTAAAGTGTGTTACACGCCCACCCCCTACACACACACTAAGTCTCCTGAAAAACCCCAAGAAGCACCCTGTGGAGAGAGTGGCCAGGATTCTCACCTGCCCTGGTCCGTGTGCTCACTACACACATGGGCAATATGTTGTTATTGACTCTATATAAAGAGCTCTGCCCTCTGCTCTGGATGGCTGCCGGAGACTGGAGTGGTGGCAGCGCTGAGGACATAGACTGGGATGGCTGTGGAAGCACAGATGAAGGAGGATTCCAGACAACTGTTGGATGCAGATATAGTTCTAGTGCTTGACCTACTGCAGAAGAACGAGCCAGGTAATAAACCCTTTTACCCCAAGAACGTTCCATTGTCATTCCTCAGGCAGTCTCACTGAATCCATAGTGAACTTGTCTGGGGCTGAAACTCATTGGCCAGACACACCCCCTTTATAAAGCCTTGTGTCCTGTTAGGGAGAGAAGAACAGCAACACCTAAGAAATGAAGAAATGGTAAACACATGAGTCAACATTAAAAAATCCTCTGTATTGCTATATAGCAAGTGTCTTGGAGTGAGGGTTCTACCAGAGAAACAAAACCAGTAGGAAATATGCAAAGAAATGTTTTGCAAGGAATTGGCTTGTGTAATTGTGGGGGCAGCCAGTTAAGTCTGAAATCCATAGGGCAAGCTATCAGGAAGGCTAGCCTGGAAACTCCTGGGCAGAAGCTGAAGACGCATTCCACACATGTAATTTCTTCTTTTTCCAGGAAACAGTAGTTCTGGTTTTCAGGCCTTCTCTTGGTTGGATATGACCCACCCAAATTACCAAGTAGTATCCTTACTTAGAGGAAATTGATTATAGATGTTAATAAGTCTACAAAATACCTTTACTGTAACACCTGGATTAGTATTTGGCTGAATAACTGGGTACTGTAGTGTAAACAAATTGACACATTAAATTGACCATCACATTAAGCAACAAATAATTGGCAAATAAAATTAACAATACCATTTTCAATAGCATCAAAAAATCATTAAATACATAGGGTAAATTTAACAAAACATGTTTAAGACCTCTACATGGAAAATTACATTACTAGAAGAAATCAATGAACACCTAAATACTTTTCCATAGATTGTTAGGCTCCATAAAGATTCAATATTGATGAAATTCCATTCTCCTGAACTTGATCTACAAATTTAGTGCCATCTCAATCAAAATCCAAGCAGAATCTTCTGTAGAATTTGACAAACTGATTTTAAAATTAAAGTGAAATGCAACAGATCTAAAGTAGCCAAACAATTTTGAAAGTGAACAAAGTTTGAGAACCCTAACTGCTCTCAAGATTTACTACGTGGCTACCAATGTGGTATTGATTTTTGACAAAGGTGTCAAAGCCATTCAATGGGGAAGGGTATGTGTTTTCAAAAAGTAGTGCTAAAACTATGTAAAAACAGAAATGAACCTAGACTCATTTCTCACATCCTATACAAAATTAACTTGAAATGCATCATTAAAGCAAAGACCTTCATGAAGAAAACGTAGGAATACCTCTTCATTAGTTTGGGTTAGGTAATGATTTCTTAGCTAGTAATCACTACTAATAAAATAAAAAAAGATCGACTTACATTTCATCAAAAGTTAAGTCTTCTGTTCATCAAAGGACAACATTACAAAACATGCATTAGCCTGAGGTTGGGAGAAAATACTTGCACTTGTAACCAGAATATATAAACAGTTCCTACAACTCAACAACAAAAAGACAAACCACCCAATACAAATCAGCAAAAACGTGAACATTTATTTCATGATGGAATATTTTTAAAATGGTTAACAAACACAGAAAAAGGCTTCACATCAGTCATCTGGGAAATGCAAATATAAAAGTCACAATGGTATATACCACAAAATCATTAAAATGGCAAAGATGAAAGGACTGACAGCACCCAATGCTGTTGAGGATGTGGACCAGTCACATTTTTCATATATTGCTGGAGGGAGGAAAAAATGGTATAACCAGTTTGAAAATTGTTCTAGTAGTTTCTAAGTTAAAAGTACACCTACTCTAAGACCCAGAAATTCTCCTTTTATTTATTCAACAGAAATGAATACATATGTCCATAGAAAGATGGGTACAACAATGTCCATAGCCATTTTCTTCATAATAGCTCCAAACCGGAAACAACCTTAAAGTCCATCAGCAGAATGGATAAACAAATTGTAGTATAAATACACAATGGAATGCTCATCGGTAACAAAAAGGAACCACTGAAACATGCTGCAACATGACAAAAACTTCAAAATTTTTTTTGCTAAGGGATAGAATCCAGATTTATATAAGAGTACTTACCAAATGATTCAATTTATATGAAGTTCTACAAAAGGCACATTAATCAATGGTGAAAGAAAACCATACAGTTAATGCCTCTGGGCTCAGGGATGGGGTAGGGATTAACTGGGAAACTACATAAGGGATATTTCTTGGGTGATAAACGTGTCCTATATTTTAATGGTGGGGAGGATCACAGGGCATGTGCAATTGTTACCTCATCAAACCTTACACTTGAGATGTGTGCATTTCACAGTATGTAAATTTTTCTCCATTTACAAAGAAAGAGAAAAAATGCCTCTGGGGAGTAAGGTCTGGGTTAAACTTTAGTGAAGCTGAGCTCAGTTGTTTCTTATCACAATATTTTTGCATGATTTAATTTGCGACCATTTGTTTGTATTACTTTGATTAAAATTTATTTAAAGTACTTGTACAGACTTCCAAGTTAAGATGTTAGAATAAAAACATCTGAAATTCTCCCTTCCCCAACTGTAATGATAGAATAACAAATTGAACCAATCCAGCCAAAATACCTCAGAATCAACCAAAGGAAAGGACAGAGCTTCATGCCATACAATTCCAAATGTGCAACCCAAAATGAGAGGGGGTGAGAGAGAGAGAAGGAGAAGGTTTACTTTAATCCATTTGGATCCTCACAGTAAAATAAGATTCCTAGTCCAGCCCCCACCAACACACACACACACACACACACACACACACACACACACACAGAACATGCAAGAAATATGAATGAAAATTTTTAAAAAATTATTCTAAGGCCCTCAAACATAAAAGTCTTAAATTTTGAAATTATTTTAAGAACCTCAAACAAAAGTTACACCTGCACAAGGTAAAATATGGGAAGATTTAATTTAATTTCTGTGTGGGTAGAAAACTAAGAAACACATTTGCCACTACTAGCCATGAGTCTTGGAAAATGTTGCCTTTTAGCTAGGTACATCACTGTCCTGAATAAAAAGAGTGATCTGGAAATAAGAAAATAGGGAAGAATGGATATTGAGTAGGCTACAGTAACATATGCCATAGATGACAAATCTTATCTAGAAGAAAGCAAAATTGAAGAAACAGAAGTTTCCCAAGGAAGGTTTTGTGTTGTGGAAAGAACATAATGAAAACATGAACCTAATAAAAGCACAGAATCTTTAAAAAAAAGAAATAATAAACAGCAGAGTTGAATGAAAAGGAAAATTGCAGACCTAAGAAATAAGTTGAGAAGTAAAATCAAACCAACAGAAAAAAAATACTAAATTTAGCAACTACAGATTTGGTTGATAACCAGATAACTAACAAAGGTCTGAGATAACCATATGAATGTAAAAGAAAAGGAGATTACAGTCAGAGGACAGAAGATAACAGACCAAAGCAAATATAATTTGTGTCATTGGAGTAAGGAACCATATTGGGGAATAGAAAAGATATTCAAAGAAAGAACAAAAGAAACATTTCTAGAAATTACTAAGAACTGAGTCTGAAGAAAATTATCATGTTTCAGGAAAAAAAAATCATAAATGATGATATGTACTGAAACATGTTTTAGGTAAGTTCATAAACTTTAATAACAATGGAGGCATTTTCCAAGGAGGAAGATGAGAATGAATGTGAAGTGGAGGTGTTACAGGTGGGTTAGGCTGGCCACATACTGATCCACAGCCACATTCAATGCCATTAGAAAATGTACCTATAATCTACAAAAAACTAATGAAAGGATTATGTGACTTCCAAAGATGCTCTGGGCTGAGATGAGTAATTATCCAAAATAAAGTCAATAGGTGCACATTCTCAAACAATGGGCTCTAAAAATAGCTTTAAAAACAAACAAATCATGAAATATATACCAGTGAATCTTTCTTGTGAAAAAAAAATGACTTCAAAATATTTTGCCAAGTAAGAAATGATAGGAGAACTCATAGCAAATATGGGGTTAATTTGAAAATATGACAGCAACAAAACTATTAGGGGATGCATAATTACAGAAGGGAAATACTATATTAGTAAATGGTAAGTTGTGAAAATAATAACATCAAAATTTGGGGAAAGAAACAATGTATTTATTTTCTCACTTTTCATATTGGTAAGTCAGTAACCATATCAGGGTGAATAAATCAACAAATGGTAATCTAAGCATATTATTTATATGTTGTTAAAGGAATCACCAGAACTAAATATAACAATACAACTAACAAAATCAGAAAGTAAGAGAAAAAAGGTAGGCAGACATGTAGCATCCTAATTATTTCATCTTTTATAGGGGACATCAATGAATACTGTCTAAAGCTTTGATATCAAGAAGTAGTGGTTAGATAGAATATGTAAACTTGTAAATGTTTAAATAACAGTATCTAAAAAGAGGATATAAGCCTTCCAAATTACAAGAAGGAAAGCGCACGCTACATACACTTACCCCAAGTAACTGCAAGAAAATCCACACACAAGAAGGCAAAAGACAAAGGAAGCATTTTAAACAAAAAATAAAACATAAAACTGGATAAACAAATTAAAAGCAAATATATTTGTTTTAACACAAAATGTTAACAAATATGTTCACACAAAGATGATCAGATTTGATAAGACAAACAATACGTTGAATATATCCAGAGTTAAGTGACTCAGATTGTATGGAAAAACAAGACATAGTTGATGCATAGTAATGAAATCTGAAGTCAAAATATCAATATCACAAAGATAGAGGTATATTTTGTAATAGGTATACAATTTACAATAATAGAGTTGCCATAAATTTATACATTTATTATGAGAGATGGAAACAATGACTGCAGAAAAACAAGAAATGAAGAGAAACACAGAATTACCAGATTTTAACTTGCCTCTGTAGGCTTATAGCAAATCAACTATACAACAAAATAACCACACAGAGAATTTTAATACTGTAATTATTGTACTTCAGGTAACAGATATGCCTCAAACTCTGTAACATGAAAGAACATAAACCTTCTTTTCAAACCCCCATGGAAAATGTACAGAAATGAATGCCATATAAAAAACACGGATAATTTCCAAATATATACACAAATAAATGAAGAATAGACTGTAATCCATGAACACTGCAAAAAGAGCTAGAAATTAATAATCATAAACAGAAAAAACCTAGCCACAGAAAAATTTTACATCTTTCTCTTAAATCTTCAAATTCAAAATTAAAATGAAGAAGATTTATAAAATAAAGATCATGAGCACATCATATTTCAAAAAATTTCGGGATTGCCTGAAGTTGAGATTGGACAGTGTTCACAGTTTTATACATTTAAGCAAGTAAAAAGGAATCTGAGCATATAAATTAAGCATTAGGCTAAAATATCTGCATAAGAATAGGAAAAGTAAACCATGTATTTTTCAAGACAAGCATAAGGAGTAACATAATAATGATTAAAAGAAATTTTTTTACCCATGAACAGGGAATCTCTCTCTCCACCTATTTAGATATTTTATTTCTCTCTTCAGAGTTCTATAGTTTTCCTCATATAGATCTTGTATGTGTTTTGTTAGATTTATATCTCAGTATTGTTTTTGCCAATTGTTCTTGACAAATAGGAAAGCAAGCGACTTATCAATATTGACCTTGTATCCTACAAACTTACTATAATCACTTACTAGTTCAGGAGTTTTTGTTGATATTTTGGAATTTTCCAGATAGATGATTATGTCATCTGCAGTTTTATTTCTTCTTCCCCAGTTTGTATAACTTTTATTACCTTATTTTTTTCCAGTACGATGTTGAATACAGTAGTAAGAGGAGATCCTTGCCTTGGTCCCAGTCTTAAGGGGAAAGTATTCAGTTCCTCACCATTAAGTATGACATTAGCTCTAGGTTCTTTGTATTTATTCCTTATCAAGTTGAAGGACTTCCCCTTTATTTCTAGTTTGCTGAGTTTTGTCGAATGCTTTTTCTGCATCTATTGATATGATCAGATTTTTCCTCTTTAGCTTGTTGATGTGATGGAATACATTAATTGATTTTTAATGTTGAACCTTTCTTGCATATCTGAAATAAATCTCCATGGGTCATAGTGTATAATTCTGTTTATACATCATTGGATTTAGTTCTCTACTATTTTGCATTTATGCTCATGAAATAAATTGGTCTGTCATTTTCTTTTCTTGTAATTTGTCTGGTGTTGATATTAGGGGAATGCTGGCCTCATAGGATGAGTTAGGAAGTTTTTCCTCTATTTCTATTTTCTGGAAGAGCATATAGAAAATTGATATCATTTGTTCCTTAAAAGTTTGGTAAAATTCCAGTGAATTTGTAGAAACCATCTGGGCCAGGTATTTTCTCTTTTGGAAATTATTAATTCAATTCCATTAATAAATATAGATCTATTCAGATAATCTATTTTTTCTTGTGTCACTTCTGGTCATTTTGTGCCTTTCAAAGCATTAGTCCATCTCATTTAAATTTTCAAATTTGTAGCATAGAATTGTTCATACTATTCCTCTACTATCCTTTTAATGTTCATAAGAAAACTAATAATAGCTGCCTTTCATTTCTGGTATTAGTAACTTGTGTCTTCAATGTTTTTTCTTGGTTAGCCCAACTAGAGGTTCATCAGTTTTACTGATCTTTTTAAAGACTCAACTTTTAGTCTTGTTGATTTTCTCTATTGTTTTCCTGTTTTCAATTTTATTGATTTCTGCTGTAATATTTATAATTTATTTTCTTCTGTTTACTTTGGATTTAATTTGCTCTTCTTTTTCTAATTCCCTGATGTGGAAGCTTAGATGGTCAGTGTTAGGTCTTCTTTTTTTCTGTTGTATGCAATCAATGCTATAAATTTCTCTCTATACATTACTTTCACTGTATCCTATAAATTTTAATTAGCTGTATTTTCATTTAGTTCAAAATATTCTTTAATTTCTCTTGACATGTGTGTTATTTAGAAATGCATTGTTTAACATCCAAATTTTTTTTTTACAATTTATTTTATTTTAGTATCATTAACCTACAATTACATGAGCAATATTGTGATGATTAAACTACCCCCTTCATCAGGTCCCCCCCACCAACCCTATTACAGTCACTGTCCATCAGTGTAGTGAGATGAGAATCACTACTTCTCTTCTCTGAGCTGTACAGTCCCCCCCGTGCCCCCACCTTATGCCTGCCAATCGTAATGCCCCTTTTACCCTCTTATCCCTCCCTTCCCACCCATCTCCCCAGTCCCTTTCCCTTTGGTAACTGTTAGTCCATTCTGGGGTTCTGTGAGTCTGCTGCTGTTTTGTTCCTTCATTTTTTTTTTCTTTGTTCTTATACTCCACATATGAGTGAGATCATTTGGTACTTGTCTTTTTCGGCCTGGCTTATTTCACTGAGCATAATACCCTCCAGCTCCATCCATGTTGTTGCAAATGGTAGGATTTGCTTTTTTCTTATGGCTGCATAATATTCCATTGTGTATATGTACCACATCTTCTTAATCCATTCATCTACTGATGGGCACTTAGGTTGCTTCCATTTCTTGGCTATTGTAAATAGTGCTGCAATAAACATAGGGGTGCATCTGTCTTTCTCAAACTGGGCTGCTACATTCTTGGGCTAAATTCCTAGGAGTGGGATTCCTGGGTCAAATGGTATTTCTATTTTTAGTTTTTTGAGGAACCTCCATACTGCTTTCCACAATGGTTGAACTAATTTGCATTCCCACCAGCAATGTA
>JAQQAC010025234.1:7832813-8019860 GCA_029783875.1 Phataginus tricuspis
TCATCTGCAAATAGTGACAATTTGACTTCTTCTTTACCAATCTGGATGCCTTGTATGTCTTTGTTTTGTCTGATTGCCGTGGCTAGGACCTCCAGTACTATGTTGAATAACAGTGGAGAGAGTGGGCACCCCTGTCTTGTTCCCGATCTTAGATGAAAAGCTTTCAGCTTCTCGCTATTAAGTATGATGTTAGCTGTGGGTTTGTCATATATAGCCTTTATGATGTTGAGGTACTTGCCATCTATACCCATTCTGTTGAGACTTTTAATCAAAAATGGATGCTGAATTTTGTCAAATGCTGTTTCAGCATCTATGGAGATGATCATGTGGTTTTTGTTCTTCTTTTTATTGATGTGATGGATGATGTTGATGGATTTTCGAATGTTGTACCATCCTTGCATCCCTGGGATGAATCCCACTTGATCATGGTGTATGATCCTCTTGATATATTTTTAAATTCGGTTTGCTAATATTTTGTTGAGTATTTTTGCATCTACGTTCATCAGGGATATTGGTCTGAAATTTTCTTTTTTAGTGAGGTCTTTGCCCGGTTTTGGTATTAGAGTGATGCTGGCTTCATAGAAAGAGTTTGGAAGTATTCCCTCCTCTTCTATTTTTTGAAAAACTTTAAGGAGAATGGGTGTTATTTCTTCTCTATATGTCTGGTAGAATTCAGAGGTGAATCCATCAGGTCCAGGGCTTTTGTTCTTGGGTAGTTTTTTGATTACCGATTCAATTTCGTTGCTGGTGATTGGTCTGTTTAGTTTTTCTGTTTCCTGCTTGGTGAGTCTTGGAAGGCTGTATTTTTCTAAGAAGTTGTCCATTTCTTCTAGGTTTTGCAGCTTGTTGGCATATAGATGCTCGTAATATTCTCTTATAATTCTTTGTATTTCTGTGGGGTCCGTCGTTATTTTTCCTTTCTCATTTGTGATTCTGTTTATGTGTGTAGATTCTCTTTTTCTCTTAATGAGTCTGGCTAGGGGTTTATCTATTTTGTTTATTTTTTCAAAGAACCAGCTTTTGGTTTCATTGATTTTTTCTATTGTTTTATTCTTCTCAATTTTATTTATTTCTTCTCTGATCTTTATTATGTCTCTCCTTCTGGTAACTTTGGGCCTCATTTGTTCTTCTTTTTCCAATTTCAATAATTGTGTCCTTAGACTGTTCATTTGGGAATGTTCTTCCTTCTTTAAATGGGCCTGGATTGCAATGTACTTTCCTCTTAAGACTGCCTTCGCTGCGTCCCACAGAAGTTGTGGCTTTATGTTGTTGTTGTCATTAGTCTCCATATATTCTTTAATTTCTGTTTTGATTTGGTCGTTAACCCATTGATTCATTAGGAGAATGTTGTTAAGTCTCCATGTATTTGTGAGCCTTTTTGATTTCTTTCTGAAATTTCTTTCTAGTTTTATACCTTTGTGATCTGAGAAGTTGGTTGGTAAGATTTCAATATTTTTGAATTTACTGAGGTTCTTTTTGTGGCCTAGAATGTGGTCTATTCTGGAAAATGTTCCATGTGCACTTGAGAAGAATGTGTATCCTGCTGCTTTTGGGTGCAGAGTTCTGTAGATGTCTGTTAGGTCCATCTGTTCTAGTGTGTTGTTCAGTGCCTCTGTGTCTTTACTTATCCTCTGCGTGGTTGATCTATCCTTTGGAGTGAGTGGCGTGTTAAAGTCTCTTAGAAAAATTGCATTGCTGTCTATTTCCTCCTTCACTTCTGTTAGTATTTGTTTCACATATGCTGATGCTCCTGTGTTGGGTGCATATATGTTTATAATGGTTATATCTTCTTGTTGGACTGACCCCTTTATCATTATGTAATGTCCATCTTTATCTCTTGCTACTTTCTTCATTTTGAAGTCTATTTTATCTGATACAAGTACTGCAACACCTGCTTTTTTCTCTTTGTTGTTTGCTTGAAATATTTTTTTCCATCCCTTCACTTTTAGTCTGTGTATATCTTTGGGTTTAAGGTGAGTCTCTTGTAAGCAGCATATAGATGGGTCTTGCTTTTTTATCCACTCTGTTACTCTGTGTCTTTTGATTGGTGCATTCAGTCCATTTACATTTAGGGTGATTATTGATAGATATGTACTTATTGCCATTGCAGGCTTTAGATTCGTGGTTACCAAAGGTTCAAGGGTTGCTTCTTTACTATCTGAGAATCTAACTTAACTTTCTTGTTAAGTTATTGTGAACGCCATCTGATGTTTCTTTATCTCTCCCTTCCTATTCTTCCTCCTCCTTTCTTTATATATTAGGTGTTTTATTCTTTGCCTTTAGTTGGTATTTGGGTGATCTGCTTTCTTTGCTATGCTTTTATTTTCTCTGGTGACATCTTTTTTAGCCTTAGGAGTGTTTCCCTCTATAGCAGTCCGTTTAAGATATCCTACAGTGGTGGTTTATGGGAGCCAAACTCTCTCAACTTTCTTTTGTCTTGAAATTGTTTAATCCCTCCGTCATATTTAAATGATAATCGTGCTGGATACAATATTCTTGGTTTGAGGCCCTTCTGTTTCATTACGTTAAATATATCATGCCATTCTCTTCTGGCCTGTAAGGTTTCTGTTGAGAAGTCTGATGACAGTCTGATGGGTTTTCCTTTGTAGGTGATCTTTTTTCTCTCTCTAGCTGCCTTTAATACTCTGTCCTTTTCTTTGGTCTTTGCCATCTTGATTATTATGTGTCTTGGTGTTGTCTTCTTTGCGTCCCTTGTGTTGGGAGATCTGTGGGCTTCCGTGGACTGTGAGACTATTTCCTTCCCCAGCGTGGGGAAGTTTTCAGCAATTATTTCTTCAAAGACACTTTCTATCCCTTTTTCTCTCTCTTCTTCCTCTGGTACTCCTATAATGCGAATATTGTTCCATTTGGATTGGTCACACAGTTCTCTTAATATTCTTTCATTCCTAGAGATCCTTTTATCTCTCTCTGCCTCAGCTTCTTTGTATTCCTGTTCCCTGCCTTGTAATTCCTTGATCGTGTCTTGAACCTGATTCAATCTGCTGTTTTTGCCTGTCAATGGCTTGTCTCTTTTCTGCATTGTCTTTCCTCACTTCCCTCACTTCCTCCCTCAGCTCTTGCACATTTTTCTGTAGATCCGTCAGCATGGCTATGACTTTTATTCTGAATTCTTTTTCTGGAAGACTGTGCATGTCCATTTCTTCAGCTTCTTTCTCTGGGGTGGTGTTTGTCTGAAGTTTTGTCTGTATCATATTCTTCTGTCTTCTCATGACTATAGAATTGGTTGTTGGTAGCAAGGAGAGATAAGAAAGGAGAGAAAGGAAAAAGAAAAAAAAAAAGAAATTTCTACTACTAATAAAAAAGTAAAAGGAGAGAGAGAGAAAGGAAAAGAAAAGAAAGAAAAAGAAAAATCAGCAACACGTAAAAGAAAACAGCAACAACAACAACAATAACAACAACAACAACAAAAACACCAAAACACCCACCGGGGGTGGTTTCTGTGTGAATGCTGTAGGTGGCGCTATTGCTCCACTATTCCAGAGCCGTGGCCACGTTGCTCCACACAGCCCTTTAAAGCTGTGGCCAGGGTGAGAATGAATGGGAGGCTGTTGAAAGAGAGGGAGAGAAAAAAAGGAAAAGAAAGGGGAGAAAACACAATAACAACAACAAAAAAAGCCACTGAGAGTGGGTTCCGCGCGAGTGCTGTAGGTGGCGCTGTTGCTCCACTATTCCAGCACCACTCTATAGTTCTGGCTGGGTTGGGAACAATGGGAAGCTGTTGATCTCCGTGGGGGTCCCAATGGCAGGCACCCTTTCCCAGTCACCAGCCAAGGGGTCCAAAGCTCCCCAGGACTCCCAGCGTGCTGGGCTCAGTTTGCGGGGCTATCCGGCCCCTCTACTGAGCTCCTGTCTCTTTAAGACCGCTGAGGTAGAGCGCGCGCTTTTCTTCCCTTTTTTCTCCTTTCTTTTTCCTTCCCGGAGCCTGCTGCGGGCAACTTGCACATTCCGGGCTGGGACCCTGTGCCCTCTGTCTCTCCTATCTCCGCTACACCGCAGGCTGTGTGTCGGCGCTGCCGGCGCAGACTTCCACTCCCTCCTGGCTCTGAATCCTCTCCTCCCGCTGGAGCGCTGGGGGAGAGGAGCGCTCGGTCCGCTCGCGGCTCCGTACCTTACCCGCCTTGCCGGGTCTCCCGCCGGAGTGCTGGGGTGGAGGGGCGCTCTGGTCTCGCTGGATCGCATTTCCGTCCCGCCTCGCTGGGTGCCGAGTCCTCTGTCCGGAGTGTCTGGCCGCCGGAGCTCTGGGGGGAGGGGGGGAGCGCTCGGTCCCACCGGATCGCCGCTCCGTATCCCATCTGCCTCACCGGCTGCCAAGTTCTCACAGGTGTAGCTGTACGCTGTGCACCTTCCTGTGTATTCTGGTCTCTCTTTTAGGGATAGTTGTATTTGCTGTATTTTCGTGAATAAATATAATGTTGGGAGGAATTTTTCTGCTGGTCCATTCATGTCGCCATATTCCCGGAAGTCCTCTAACATCCAAATATTTCAGGATTTTCCAGTTATCTTTCTGTTACTCATTTCTAGTTTAACTCCGTGGTTGTCTGAGAGCACATTTTGTATGATTTCTGCTCTCTTGAATTTTGTTAATGTCTGTCTTGTGGCTGAGAATGTGAATATTTTGTGTGAGCTTGAAAAGAATGTTCATTCTGATGTTGGATGAAGTATTCCATAAATGACAACAAGATTCAGCTAAGTGGTGGTGTTCTGTTCAGCTCAATCCTTACTGGTTTTCTGCCTGCTGGATCTGTCAATTATTGACAGAGGGTTGTACACACAGTTTTAACAATTATTTGCCATATCATCTATTACTTCCTTTCTTTTTTTTCAGTCCCATGGAATGAAATATCTCAACTTTACACTAATAAGAGAGAGGTATGAATGAGTTGAGTAATAAAAAATAAAACCTCATGTTTTTGCCATTAATATTATAATTTATTTAAATTCTAGATTTACAAAAAGGTGCAAAGAAAGCTCAAAGAGGTCCTATTAATCCTTTACCCAGTTTTACCCAGTGATTACTTCTTATGTAGCTGCAGTACAATATAAATCCAAGGATACTGACTTTGATACAATGTGTGTGTATAATTCTATGCCATTCTATCACATGTGTAGATTTGAGTAAACACCACTAATAAGTTAGAGAACTATTCCCTCACCACACAACTCTCTCTGTGCTACCCTTTAACTTATCAGTCTACTGGTATCAACAGTTTACCAGTATAGAATTCTTACCACCCATTATGAGCCTTTACTCTCCTCTATTTAGAATATAATTGTCATAAATAGTTCCTCTATATACACTGAGGAGCTCATGAGGCAATAAAATTTTTGCTTTAACCATCAAGCATAATTTAGATAATCAAAAAAAGTCAAATCTTGTATTTTTCCATGTTTCCCCATATTTCCCCTCTTTTCATTATTCTTTCTTTCTTCCTGGTATCTGCTGGAGGCAAACCCTCTTCGTTTCCTTCATCGGAGAAGATCTTGATTTCCTTTCATTCATGAAGGCTATTTTACCAGGGATATAATTCTTCACTGAAAATTCTCTTCTTTCAGCACATGAGAAATGTGTGCCACTTCTTTCTGGCCTCCATGGTTTCTGATGAGAAATCCACTGTCATTCAGATTGTTTTCCAATACCACTAAGGTGTCATTTCTTTTGCTGCGTTGTCTTCAATTTTCAAAAGTTTGACTATGACAAATCTTGACGTGGATTCCTATGGGTTTATTCTGTTGTGATTCACGCAGCTTCTGGAACCTGAATGTTATGCCTTTTGCTAAATTTGGCAAATTTTCAGCCATTTTTTTTCAAGTCATTTTTCAGTGTTGTACCCTCTTTCTCTTCTGTGAATTTGATGTCCAAATGTTAGTTTCTTGGTTATAGTCTTAGAGGTTCCTGAAACTCTAGTTTTTGTGTTTTTTTCAATCTATTTTCTCTTGATTGTTCAGTTTGGGTAATTTCTTGTATTCTACCTTCAAGTTCATTAAATCTTTCTTCTGTCTTCTCAAATTGCTGTTAAGCCCATTCATCAAGCTTTTTAACTTTGATTATTGTATTTTGCAGATTGAAAATTTCCACTTAGTTCCTTATCTCTTCTATTTCTTTGCTGAGGCTTAATTTCTTTCTTTCGTGTTTTTTTTTTTTTTTTGTGTGTGTGTGTCTGGGCTGTGGTTTCTAACAGCCTTTTTTTAAAATTTATATTTAGGTATTATTGATATACACACTTATGAAGGTTTCACATGAAAAAACAATGTGGTTACTACATTTACCCATATTATCAAGTCCACACCCATTCCCCAATGCAGTCACTGTCCCTCAGTGTAGTAAGATGCCACAGATTCACTGTTTGCCTTCTCTGTGCTACTGTTTCCCCGTGATCCCCCAAACCATGTGTACTAAACATAATACCCCTCAATCCCCTTCACCCTCCCTCCCGCCCTGCCCCCACACCCCTCCCCTTTGGTAACCACTAGTTCCTTCTTGGAGTCTCTGAGTCTGCTGCTATTTTGTTCCTTCAGTTTTGCTTTGTTGTTATATTCCACAAAAGAAGGAAATCATTTGGCACTTGTCTTTCTCTGTCTAGCTTATTTCACTGAGCATAATATTCTCCAGCTCCATGTTGTTGCAAATGGCAGGATTTGTTTCTTTCTTATGGCTGAATAGTATTCCATTGTGTATATGTACCACATCTTCTTTATTCATTCATCTATTGATGGACACTTAGGTTGCTTCGATATCTTGGCTATTGTAAAAAGTGCTGTGATAAACATAGGTGTGATAAACATATGTATTTTTGAATCTGAGAGGTTGTATTCTTTGGGTAAATTCAAAGGAGTGGGATTCCTGGGTCAAATGGTACTTCTATTTTTAGTTTTTTGAGGAACCTCCATATTGCTTTCCATAATTGTTGAACTAGCTTACATTCCCACCAGCAGTGTAGGAGGATTCTCCTTTCTCCGCATCCTCGCCAGCATTTGTTGTTCTTAGTCTGGGGTTAAGCAATAATCCAATTTCATTCTCTTGCATGTAGCTGTCCATTTTTGCCAACACCAGCTGTTGAAGAGGCTGTCAATTACCCATTGTATGTCCATGGCTTCTTTATCGTATATTAATTGACCATAATGCTTGGGTTTATATCAGGGCTCTCTTTCCATTCCACTGGTCTATGGGTCTGTTCTTGTGCCAGTACCAAATTGTCTTAATTACTGTGGCTTTGTAGTAGAGCTTGAAGTTTGGGAGCATAATACGCCCAGCTTTTTTCTTCCTTCTCAGGATAGCTTTGGCTATTCAGGGTCTTTTATGGGGCCATATGAATTTTAGAACTATTTTCTCTAGTTTGTTGAAGAATGCTGTTGGTATTTTGATAGGGATTGCATTTAATCTGTAGATTGCTTTAGGCAAGATGGCCATTTTGACAATATTAATTCTTCCTATCCAGGAGCACAGGATGTGTTTCCATTTATTGCTATCTTCTTTAATTTCTCTCATGAATGTCTAGTAGTTTTCAGAGTACAGGTCTTTCACTTCCTTGGTTAGGTTTATTCCTAGGTATTTTACTCTTTTGGATGCAACTGTGAATGGAATTGTTTTCCTGATTTCTCTCTCTGCTAGTTCATTGTTAGTGTATAGGAATGCCACAGATTTCTGCGTATTAATTTTGTATCCTGCAACTTTGCTGAATTCAGATATTAGATATAGTATTTTTGAAGTGAATTATTTAGGATTTTTTATGTACAACATCATGTCATCTGCAAACAGGGACAGTTTGAGTTCTTCCTTGCCAATCTGGATGCGTTTTATTTCTTTGTGCTGTCTGATTGCCGTGGCTAGGACCTCCAGAACTATGTTGAATAAAAGTGGGGAGAGTGGGCATCCTTGTCTTGTTCCCGATCTTAAATGAAAAGCTTCTCACTGTTAAGTATAATGTTGGCTGTGGGTTTGTCATATATGGCCTTTATTATGTTGAGGTACTTGCCTCTATACCCATTTTGTTGAGAGTTTTTATCATGAATGGATGTTGAATTTTGTCAAATGCTTTTTCAGCATCTATGGAGATGATGATGTGGTTTTTGTCCTTTTTGTTGATGTGGTGGATGATGTTGATGGATTTCCAAATGTTGTACCATCCTTGCATCCTGGGAATAAATCCTACTTGATCATGATGGATGATCTTTTTGATGTATTTTTCAATTCAGTTTGCTAATATTTTGTTGAGTATTTTTGCTTCTATGTTCATCAGGGACATTGGTCTCTAATTTTATTTTTTTGTGGTGTCTTTGCCTGGTTTTGGTATTAGAGTGATGTTGGCCTCATAGAATGAGTTTGGAAGTATTTCCTCTTCTACTCTTTGGAAAACGTTAAGGCGGATGGGTGTTAGGCCTTCACTAAATGTTTGATAAAATTCAGTGGTGAAGCCATCTAGTAGAGGGGTTTTGTTCTTAGGCAGGTTTTTGATTACCAATTCAATTTCATTGCTGGTAATTGGTCTGTTCAGATTTTCTGTTTCTTTCTGGGTCAGCCTTGGAAGGTTGTATTTTTTTAGAAAGTTGTCCATTTCTTCTAGGTTATCCAGTTTGTTAGCATATAATTTTTCATAGTATTCTCTCATAATTCTTTGTATTTCTATGGTGTCTGTAGTCATTCTTTCTCATTTCTGATTCTGTTTATGTGAGTAGACTATCTTTTTTTCTTGATATGTCTGACTAGGGGTTTATCTATTTTGTGTATTTTCTCAAAGAACCAGCTCCTGCTTTCATTGATTCTTTCTATTGTTTTATTATTCTTGATGTTATTTATTTATGCTCTAATATTTATTATGTCCCTCCTCCTACTGACTTTGAGCCTCATTTGTTTTTCTTTTTCTAGTTTCATTATGTGAGTTTAGACTGCTCATATGGGGTTGTTCTTCCCTCTTCCAGAGGTAGCCTGTATTGCAATATACTTTCCTTTTAGCACGGCCTTCACTGCATCCTACAGATTTTGCGGTGTTGAATTATTATTGTCATTTGTCTCCATATATTGCTTGATCTCTGTTTTTATTTGGTCATTGATCCATTGGTTATTTAGGAGCATGTTGTGAAGCCTCCATGTGTTTGTGGGATTTTTCATTTTCTTTGCATAATTTATTTCTAGTCTCATACCTCTGTGGTCTGAGAAATTGGTTGGTACAATTCCAATCTTTTTAAATTTACTGAGGCTCGTTTTGTGGTCTAGTATATGATCTATTCTTGAAAATGTTCCATGTACACTTGAGAAGAATGTGTTCTGCTGCTTTTGGGTGTAGAGTTCTGTAGATATCTATTAGGTCCATCTGTTCTAATGTGTTGTTCAGTGCCTCTGTCTCCTTCCTTATTTTCTGTCTGGTTGATCTGTCTTTCAGAGTGAGTGGAGTGTTGAAGTCTTCTAGAATGAATGCATTGCATTCTGTTTCCCCTTTTAATTCTGTTAGTATTTGTTTCACATATGTAGGTGCTCCTGTGTTGGGCACATAGATATTTATAATGGTTATATCTTCTTGTTGGATTGACCCTTTTATTATTATGTAATGTCCTTCTTTGTCTCCTGTGACTTTCTTTGTTTTGAAGTCTAGTTTGTCTGATACAAGGACTGCAACTCCTGCTTTTTTCTCCCTATTAGTTGCATGAAATATCTTTTTCCATCCCTTAACTTTTAGTCTGTGTATGTCTTTGGGTTTAACGTGAGTCTCTTGTAGGCAGCATATAGATGGGTCTTCCTTTTTTATCCATTCAGTGACTCTATGTCTTTTGATTGGTGTCTTCAGTCCATTTACATTTAGGGTGAATATTGATAGATACGTACTTATTGCCATTGCAGGCTTTAGATTTGTGATTACCAAATGTTCAAGGTTAACTTCCTTACTATATAAGAGTCTAACTTAAGTCACTTAATATGCTTTTACAAACACAATCTGAAGGTTCTTTTTTTCTCTCCTCTTTTTTCTTCCTCCTCCATTCTTTATATATCAGGTATCATATTCTGTACTCTTTGTCTATCCCTTGATTGACTTTGGGGATAGTTAATTAAATTTTGCATTTGCTTAGTAATTAGTCATTCTACTTTCTTTACTGTGGTTTTATAACTTCTGGTGACAGCTAATAAACCTTAGGAACACTTTCATCTATAGCAGACCCTCCGAAATACACTGTAGAAATGGTTTGTGGGAGGTAAATTCTCTCAGCTTTTGCTTATCTGGGAATTGTTTAATCCCTCCTTCAAATTTACGTGATAATCTTGCTGTATAAAGTAATTTTGGTTCAAGGCCCTTCTGCTTCATTGCATTAAATACATCATGCAACTCCCTTCTGGCCTGTAAGATTTCTGCTGAGAAGTCTGATGATAGCCTGATGCGCTTTCCTTTGTATGTGATCTTATTTCTCTCTCTGGCTGCTTTTAATAGTCTGTCCTTATCCTTGATCTTTGCCATTTAATTACTATATGTCTTGCTGTTGTCTTCCTTGGGTCCCTTGTGTTGGGAGTTATGTGCATCTCCATGGCCTGAGAGACTATCTCCTTCCCCAGATTGGGGAACTTTTCAGCAATTACCTCCTCAAAGAAACTTTCTATTCCTTTTTCTCTCTCTTCTTCTTCTAGTACCCCTATAATGCGAATATTGTTCCATTTGGATTGGTCACACAGCTCTCTCAATATTCTTTCATTCTTAGAGATCCTTTTTTCTCTCTGTGCCTCAGCTTCTTTGTATTCATCTTCTCTAGTTTCTATTTCATTTATCATCTCCTCCACCATATCTAATCTGCTTTTAATACCCTCCATGTGCTCTTCTATGATTAGATCTCTGACCAGAATTCATTCCTGAGTTGTTGAATATCTTTCCACACTTCCATGAGCATGTTAATGATTTTTATTTTGAACTCACTTTCAGGAAGATTCATGATGTCGATTTCATTTAAATCTTTCTCAGTAGTTGTATTAATAATTTTTCTTTGAACCAGGTTCCTTTGGCATTTCATAGTTGTATATGGCGCCCCCTAGTGCCCATAAGCTGTACTCTCTGGAGCTGCTCAGCCCCTGAAGCAATGTTGGGGGCTGCAGGTGAGTGGTATTGGTGCCCGTGGGGAGGAAAGAGCTGTTTCCTGCTTCCTGGCTGCTATGCCTGACTCCTCTGCCTGAACTAGTGGGCCGAGCACACAGGTATAAGCCTCTATGATTTGCCTTTGCAGTTGCTGTAGACAGATCTTCCCTCTGGGTGGTCTAATGCCAGGGTAGGTTTTGCAAGTTTGCGAACCAGGTGGGGCTAGCCGGGAGAAAGGCGCAGTAGGCTGTATATCACGGAGGGAGTTGTTGGAGTTGTGTGGCCAGCCAGGGAGCTGGAGCACCTGAAGATTGTGAACGTTCCCAATCTGCTAGGCAGAGTGCACCCAGACAATTTTGTCTACGTGTCCTCTCTCCTGACCAGTAAGCTCTGTGCCGTCTTTGCCCCTTTAGCAGCCCTCTTGCTAAGGGTTTCCTTGTTAGGAAGACTTTCAGACTGCCTGCCTTTCTTTTCTCCCAGAGCAGCTGGATATGGATCCCTGCTTTCCACAAGCAGCTGGAATCTCAGTCTCTCCAGGAATTCTGCCTGTCTTAGCTTTCCACCCCCTAATTACGAGAGTACCATGCAAGCACCATGAAATGTTGGTTTGTGCTCCCAGATCAGATCTCCAGAGTTAGGTATTCAGCAGTCACAGGCCTCCACTCCCTCCCAGCTCCGTTTCTCTTCCTCTCACTGGTGATCTGGGGTGGGGAAAGGGCTTTGGCCCCGCTGGGCCACAGCTTTGGTATGTTACCCTGTTCCATGAGGTCTGCTCTTTTCTCCACATGTATGGAGTCTGGCACAGTCCTCTTTACTGTTGCTCTTTCAGGAGTAGTTTTGTTAATTATATTTTTGTATTATATGCGGTTTCAGGAGGTAGCCTCTGTCTCACCTCTTATGTCGCCATCTTTAATCCTCTTCTCTCTTTTCTTTGTATTTTGTTTTGTTTGTTTCAAGGGAGTTCACAAATGCTCACTGAAACATTTTTATCATGGCTGCTTTATGCTGTTTAAGTAATTCTAATACCTATGTTATCTCAGCATTGGTGAGTATTGATTTTCTTTCTCATTCATTATTTTCCTAGTTCTTGGTATGATAGTAATTTTCCATTGAGTCCTAGATATTTGGGGTGCTGTGAGACTTTGGATCATATTTAGATCATCTGTTTTAGCAGCTTTCTTTGACTTTGTGTTGGGTGGGTGGGCAGCCAGGGAGACTTGATATACTGCTAGATGGCAGTAGAAGGCCAAATTCTGCCTCTGTTGACAGACTTGGGGTATGAGGGGTGCTTTGTTCCTGCTCTGCAGGGGTGGGAGAATGAACTCCCCACTACACTTCTGCCATACCACCCTGGCTGGAAGGGAGAAGGGCATTACTACCCTCTAGATGTGACTCCCCATGTCTTCTCACAGCACCACAGGGATGAGCAATGATAAAAGTCCTGACTGTCTACTAGGGCCCCTCTGATACCATCCCAGCAGGCAGGAACACTTCATAAATGTTAGGTAGGAGTAAGAGTCCAGGTTCTCCACCGGCACCAAAGGGTTATGGGGGAGAATAGCTCATTACTTGGCCTTCTCTGATGCTGCCTTGGGGGAAAGGGAAGGGCAGCTTGTTACAGCCTGGCAAGGATAAAAGTTTAAACTCTCCACTTGGCCTTTGCTGGTGAGGGGTAACCAGTTTCTCCTGTGATAGTTGGCTGGAGCAGTTATTACCTACAAGTTTCCCTGTTTTGCTAGTGTTCCCTTTTCCTGTCCTTTGGCTAGAGAGAACAGGCTTTTTCTTGGAGGCTTTTTCATCAGTGCCATTTGGCATTTACAGGTTATTGGCTTTTCTAGCACCCAGTCCAGGATAGATGAGGCAAAAAAAAAACTCAAACAAGCTGCTTCCATGTCATTCTTCAGGTCCTTGGGTTCCTAGTCAGTCTGCTGTCTTCTTAAAAGAATCTTATTCTTTTTCTATATACACTATCTAGGATATTTAGCTAACTATGCTTAGCCAGAGGAATAGAGAATAGTACATTTACTCGATTTTTGCAGAATCCTGCCTTTGTTTTTCCTGCAGTATTTTAAATAAAATCTCTGGGATCATATCATTTCATCCATGAAGAATTTACTTATATAGGAAAATTTCACTAAAAATTATAACCACCACACTATTGTTACACCTCCTAAACTGAAAATAAATCTTTAATAATCTGCTTTCAGATTGCCCCCCAAAACGACATTTTACACCTAATGTCCAAATAAAAATCCCAGATAAGGTACAAACATTGCCTTTCATTGTTGAACCAAAACAGTTCTCTACCTGTGTCATTTATTTTAGGAAAATTGATCTTGTGGTATCTCCTATGTCTTATATCTGGTTAACTATGTTCTTGAGTATCATTCACTATGTTCCATATTTCCCAGTAACTGGTAGTTAAATGTAAAGGTATGATTATATTCAGGTTCAATTTCTTTTCAGAAAGATATTTCATAGGTAGTTCTGTGCATCTCCCATAGCAACACTTAAGTAGACATGTAATATCTGATTATCCTGCTTTTCAGAAGTTAGCAATTATCAGTAGGTTCCTGTGGTAACAGCTTACATCAGTCATTAAAAAGTTCTCCATTGACTGTTCGCCCAATTAGAGTTTCTAAAATAAAGGGATATTTTGGACCAGATAGTATTTTGCTATGGGGGGGCTATCGTGTCCATTATAGGCTACTTATCAGCATCCTTGGTACCCATAACCTTTTGCCCTGTACACACTGTCTTGTTGTGACAAAAAAAAAAATGCCTCCAGATATTGCCAAACGTCCCCTGGGGATAAAATGGCCCCAAATGAGAATTCCCAACTTAATGGGTTTAGCAGGCATTGATAACTATTGCCTGGATCCACTCTTTCACTAGAGTTTGCAAGGTCATGATTTTTCTAATTCTATCATTCCTGGATTTACAACTGTGCTTTTTTATTTTTATTTTTTAAGAAATACTTTCTTTGAGTCTTTTCAGCAAAGGCGTGTGTAGGACAAATGGAAGTTCTATGGCCAGGATCTTCACCTGACCCTGGTCTGCTTGCCCACTGCACACATGCAATGCTTGCACGCACATGCATGCACACATGTTGGCAATGGGCTATCATAAACTCTATATAAAGAGCTCTTCCCAGTGCTCTAGGCTGCAAGGCAGTGGAGAGGCCCAGAGGCAGAGACTGGCTTGCTGCATGCAGGATACCCTGGAGGTGGATGGGATTCCACCATTAGAATAAAGCTGGGTATAAACCCTTGTACCCACCATGTTCTATTGTCACTTTTCAGTCTCACCAAATCCAGAGTAAACTTGTCTGGGGCTGAAACCCTCATATGAGACATTTGGCATAGTTGGCAGGATTCAATGAAGACTGAAAAAAATGGAATAAAGTGGTCTCATGGGATGAGTACTTCAGCAGGCTGCCGTATGAATGGGGAGATACTTGGGTATCTCCCAATGGGGATATGGTCTGAGGTGGCTTGCCTCCTAGAGAATTAGGCCCCTCCCCAGTACTGGGGGGAGGTGGAGGTGATGCCTGAGGTAGTAGAGGAGGCCCTCTGCAAAATAGGGAATTCCTTAAAGAAAAGAGTGCCAATGAGGTGGTGGGAACTGTGGTTTGGCTATTCCTCACAAGTGTTAAGAAGGGTCATAAAGGAGGAGAATGTGCTCCTGTGAGAAGCAAAAGAGAGGTAAAGGTCATGAAGGAAGAAATAAATTCACTGATGATAGAGATGGCATTGCTGTGAGGTGCTCTGGAGATGGTAAAAGATGTAATAGTAACACGAAGAGACAGCACAAGAGCACTGGGTGCGAGGTGCTGTAGAGGACGTAAAAGAGGTGCTGAAGAATGAGATAGCATCACTACAAGGCATTGTGAGAGAGGTAAAGGCCATGAAGGAGAAGGCTGTACCCCTGTGAGAGGCACAAGAAGAGGAAGCATGAGAATGCCAGTTGCGAGGTTTTGAGGAAAAGGTAAGAGAGATGTTGAAGACTGAGATAGTGTCACTGTAAGGTACTGCAGAAAAGGTAAAGGATGTAGCAGAGGAGGTGTTCTGTGGAACAAGAGAGCTGCCGTCAGCCCCGGATAGTGGAGGAGCTGGGGGAGAACAAGGAAGGAGAGGTGGTGCCAGAGGCACCAACCCCTCCTCTATTGAAATCCAGCCCCATTGTAGTCAATAAAGACACAGCAACCATGGGTTCCTCCAGGAGAGGTGCAGCCCCTTCTCCAGGTCATGGAGCACTCTATGTTCCACCCCAATACACAGGTGGAGCTGTTGGATATGGGATCCTGGTTTGGGTAGAAGCCCTCAGAGTCATATCAGCCTGGCTTCTGTGCCTTAGGATGTAGGGGTGGATGGGATCATTCTGTCTGGATCAGACATGGGAAATCTGGCTTTCCTGACAACTCATCCTGCCTTGCAACTGCCTTGTGACTGCAGAATGCATACAGACCCCAGGGAATCATTCACTTCTTGAGTAGGTAAAGGCCATACTTTGCACTGTATGGCCCAATCAGGGTGACTTACCATCTTTCTCTGCTAGACGGTGGATGTATACTAAGCTCCAACAGGTGTTACAGGATTTGGCATGAAAAATGCCATTTATAACCCAGTAAATTATGACTCAGATGAGGAACTGTTTATAGCAAAGAAGAGGGATACAGTGCTGCAAACAGCCCCCTTGTCCCTCTTTGGGCCCTTAATGGCCATTCTTGCCCCTCACTTAGGGCAGTCCATAAATGCAGTTACCCATATTGTGGCAGATGTAGAGGAGGCATGAGTGGTGGGCACGGAAGTGGGTACAGTCTGCTGAGAGGAAGGGTCTGAAGGGCCCTGGAAAGGTTATGAGGACCTAGATGTGGGTTGATTTAATAGGAGCAGGAGCAGACAGAAATTAGATGGGAAGTCAAATAGAACCTTACTGGAGCTGTGGCAACAATTGAAGCTGAAGCAGCATTTTTGGCAGCTGAGGACCAAGAAGTGGAGGCTGGAGACAGAGCCACAAGTCTGGCCTGTGCGCCTGCAAACCTTCCTGCTGGAGAGTGAGCCAACGTCACCTGAACCAGCACAGGAAGATGACTGGGCACACAGTTTGGCTGACAGGAGGAGGGTCAAGGCACTTGCCTTGGGGACCAGGTGGGGACTGGAGGCCACATGTTGAAATATCAATTCATTAGTCCTCAGTGAATGTACAATGTGTCCTGGCTCTGGTGGACAGAGGAACTAAATGCTCAGTGATTTACAGCAACCCTGAGTGGTTTCCTGGGACCCCTGGCAGTTATAGATGGATACAGGGGTAAGGCTATAAGAGTGAAACAAGTCTAAATCCTATTGGAAATAGGGCACCTACACCCAAAGGAGTATATTGTGTATATCTCTCCCAACCCCGAATATATTTTGGGGATAGATATCCCACAGGGCATAAGGTTGCAGACTACTGCAGGTAAGTTCATACTGAGGATATGTGTGGTGAAGGCAGTTCTGAGGGGACATGCTAAACACCCGCCTGTAGCTTTGCCTGTGCCTCACTGGGTGACAAATACCAAGCAATATAAATTACCCGGAGGACATAAAGAAATTGGAGAAACCCTCCAGGAACTGGAGAAGGTAGGTATTATAAAGCCCACCCATAGTCCTTTAATTTCCTGGTATGGTCAGTGAAAAGCCAGATGGCTCCTGGAGTATGAAAATGGGTTACAGAGAACTGAATAAACTCATACCTCCTCTGCATGCTGCTGTCCCGTCTATTACAGGCCTTATGGACATCCTCAGTCATGAACTAGGGACATATCATTATGCTGTAGATTTTGCTAATGCCTTCTTTTCCATTGACATAGAACAGGAAAGTCAGGAACAGTTTGCCTTCACATGGAAGGATGGCAAAGGACTTGCACTGTCCTTCCACAGGGATACCTCCACAGTCCCACCATCTGTCATGGACTTGTAGCCCAGGACTTGGCAGCATGGAAGAAACTGCCAGCAGTGTGGCTGTATCATTACGTCAATGACATTATGCTCACATCCAGTTCTCTTGCAGATTAAGAAGGGGCAGTTCCTATCCTGCTGCAGTATCTACAGGAGGAAGGATGGGCTGTGAACAGCATCAAAGTTCAGGGATCTGATCTGTCAGTAAAGTTCTTGGGGATTGTCTGTTCAAGTAAGACTAAAGTTATCCCAGAAGCAGTCATGGATAAAGTTCAGGCCTTCCCTGTCCCTACAACTGTGGCATTATTACAAGAGTTTTGGGATCTTTTAGCTTGTGTGAGAATCCTGGCCATAGGAACCTTCACTTTCTCCACCCTTTTACCAAAAACAATCCATTGTAATCTTTTGGTTTCACCAAATCCAGAGTGAATTTGCCTGGGGCTGAAACCCTCAGGTGAGACAGCAGGATAAATGTTTATTTTATCAATCTTTCTAGAATAAGCTGTGCCCTAATAACCTTCAAAAATAACTATAGGAAAATGAAAGTTCCTATGGTCAGGATCCTCACCTGACCCTAAACAACTTGACAATGTAATTGGCCTACTATGTAGGCTAATGCTTACACACCCATTGGCAATGAACCATTATTGTCAGTGTTACTATATAAAGAGCTCCACTCAATGCTCTGCCCAGAGGCAGACGTGATTCCAGCACTCGACCTGCCACATGAGAGCAAAGCTTGGAATAAACCCTTTTACCTCTAACATTCTGTTCTTATTTGGTCTCACCAAACCCTGAGTGAACTTGCCTATGGGCAATCCCCCTCAGGTGAGACAGTAACCAATTAATATTTGCTTGGCATATCATTTGGAACTCTTGGGTATTTACACACTAGAAGTATTTCAATCCTTTGCAGTTATTTTTCTTGTTGATGCTTAAGTTTTCCCATCCTTGGTCAGTGCACTCTTTTTCAAATTAACTCCAGTTTCCTTTTGACATGACACTAATAGGCTGATAATTTCCTTGCTTTCAAATATGAAAAGATTGATAGTACAGATTCATGTTACATATTTCCTACCCCAGCCCGGAAATTAGCCACTTACCTAAGGAGCCCTCATTCCTTTAACTGGGAAATGGTAGTTAGGGACCACAATCTGGGGTACCATGGGTATTTATTGTTCTTGGGATGTCACTAATTCCAGGTCTTTTCAATGTGTAGGATCAGGAAATGCTTATTTTTTTGGAAGATAAATATAATTTCTGATTTCATAGTGGTGAAACCATGCTTTGCAAGGTTAACCTTCATAGGTGATTATTTTCCAGAGAATAACATGAAGCCTGCAAGCCTCTGTCAGACCCTCCCAGAAACCTGCTAGTTCCAGGTGAAACCAGTTAGACTATCTAGAAGCATGGGCAGGAGAGATCCATTTACCTGGTCATTGACCTTTTTGCAATTAACAATAGAAAATGTGTCCCAAATCAGCATGCAACTAATTACCTATTGAAGATCACTATGGGATGGAGAAACCTGAGTAGGAATTTTCCAACCCTCAATCAATCCCCCTTCATCACATTCCTTAAAAAGCCTCTCTTGCTGATGAGCAGAGAGACAGATTTGAGCTAGACTCTTTGCCACAAAACTCTTCTGTTTTGCAAAAGCTCGTGTCCCATGTTTGGTTTATGCCGTCCATCAGTCAATGAACCCTTATTTGGTTACTGTGGTGTTTTAATCCAATTCATGTTCACAATGTTTTTTTGTTTTATATTTAATCTCTTATGCTGAAATCATGATTTCTAATAGCTATCTCCCTCTTTTTCTCTTCCTCCCTGCTCCACACCTTACCACCACTGAATGCAATTTCAGACTTCTCTGTTAATTTCATCTGTAAGTTATATCCTTCTAAAGACATACAGCCCAAATATTGTGTTTAAATATCACTTTAAATAATTATTTCCGCTGGTTATACCACCAGTGTGGTAAACAGGTTCATCTGTTTTAGTTTGTTTTCAAATTTTAGGCATTGCTCTAAGTTTAATTGTGTTTTTAGTTATATAAAATGTGTACATAATTCCAAAGTTAGAACTATAAAACAAGGGATATTTAGGAAAGTATAGCTTCTATTGTTGTCTCTTCCTTTATATTCTCTCCCTTCTCTAAGATAACCTTTTTTTTTTTTATCAGATTTGGCTTTTACTTGTTTTTAAAAAAATGCATACATATACATGCCCCAAAGGTAACATAACACATACAGTATCCTGCACCTTGCAATACATTTTTCTGTTGTGGTATAATATATGTAAAATAAAAGTATTTTAACCATTTTCAAGTATACAAGTCAGTGGCATGAAGTACATTCATAGTGTTGTGCAACCACTATCACAGTTTCCAGAACTTTTTCATTATTCAAAATAGATATCAAACAATAATCCTTATTTCCTTTTCCCCTCAGCCCTCAATAACCTCTATTGTTCTTTCTTTCTTAATGGATTTACCTATTCTATCTGCATCCCCCCCACTGGATTGCATATTTTAGAGATCACTCAATAGGAGTATACCAAGAGCCCTAATTTTCACAGCTGTATAGTATTCCATTAAATGGTTTAAACTACATTCAACCAATTTCTTTTTGATGGGCGTTTTAAGTTTCTAATCTTTTGCTATTACAGAGTGCTGCACTGAACAGAATAATGCATCCATTATCTTGTTTTTGGTGTTTTATTTTTGCCTGTATATCTTATAGACTTCTAAAAGAGGAATTGCTGAGCCAAAGAATAAACATACATGCAATTTTAGAGCATTTGGATTTTATGTGATAGACAGGAATGAACCTTGAAGCCATTTAAGTATGAAGCCATTAAGTTAAATGAAAACCATTTTACAGGTTTAAATATTTTAGAGAGTATGATTAAAGACTGCTTTAACCCAGGAGATAGTTATTTAGCTCTTTCAAGTAAAATGACTTTAATTGTTTGAAGCAGACTGCATGACAAATACTGCTATTACCGCCTTTCATTTGGATTTGAACAAATTGGTGTCCTACATGAAATTATGTGACTTCTACTTTTTTTATACCTTATGAGACTGTACAAAGGCTACCTTAAGACTCTTTGACTACTTTGGGAAAATAAAGGAGTTATGCCAATTCTTAGCTATTTCGGCTGCCAAATAGCAAGCACATCTGGGCAATTCGGGCTAGGAAAAAAAAATGTTATGTGTGTATATGTATCTTTAAAGGAAGGTTTTCGAGGCCTGAATAACCCAGATATTGCGGTCTCATACGACTAGGGCTTCACAGAGACCTCACGAAAGCAGGGCCACAAAGGAAGACAACCCCCGCATCCCAAAGGCGGGGGGAACGCAGAGGAAGCTCTGCGAGTTCAGAGGGCAAGTCCCCAGCCTGGATACACCAATTGCTAGGGTTTAATCATTAATAAGGAGTCCAAAGCAGGAATCAAGGATATGCCCCAAGACCCATTTACCCGCCCTGAGTTCCTCCCCCTGCTCGCACCCCCCCCCCGCCCCATCCTCTGTCCTGCCACTTTAGGGGCTCTAATTCCTCTCTGGCTGCAAACCCGCACAGATCCCTGCCAGGGGTCACCCCGGAGCACACCCCCTGCCTGGACTCCCCAGGACCGCGGCGCCGGCAAGTTGCCGAGGTCCCCCGCGGCCTCGTGAGCCCCCTCTTCGGAGACGGCGGGCGCATTTCACTCTGGAAACGCCCAGCCCCTCCGCGGGTCCCACAGACTGACGCCGCTCCCGGTAGGGAGGTGGGGGTAGGAGGAGATGGCGAGGGCCCGGCCTCCTCGGATTGGGGTTGCAGCCAACTCGCACGCGAGTCTCTATTCCTGTTTGGCTGCGAATTCCCCCCATCCCCTTCTGGGTCCGGGTCCCTGCCGGGAGGACCGGTTCTCATCCTCAACCTTGTGGCTTCTGCCCGGCGGGAAGTTCAGCCGCCGGTCTAGCCGAGCCGGGCGCGTTTAGAGACCCCCGTCCGCGATCCGCGGCCCGGCCAGAACGCAGGGGGAGGGGAAGGGGCTGCTGCCTTGTTTCCCAAATCCGGTCCCTAACCGCCTCCTCCCCCGCCGTCTGCTCGCTTTGTACAGGCAGTCAAAACAGAGCGAGCGGCCAATTGAGGGGGACGGGAAGCCAAGCCGACTGGTGCCTCGCCCCCTCCTCCCGGCCCCCGGCCCTCCCTCCCCTTTCCCACTTTTTTCCTCGCCCCAACCTCGCCCCCATCCCCCGCTCATTTCCTCTCGCACCCGGGCTCGCCAATCCCTTTCCAAGCCCCTCTTCCAGCCCCGGCCTTCCTCTCCGGCTCGGCCCCCTTCTCCCCGATCTCGGTCCTCTCCCCTCCCCTCACCCTACCCCCTTCCTTCCTCTTCCCCTCCCCCAGCCCGCAGCGCCCCGGTGTCGCCCCCACCCGTTCGCCCCTTTACTCTGTCCCCGCCCCTCTGCGCCGGCCCCTCCGTCCGGGCTGCGCCCCACGTGTGGACCGCTGCGCTCCAGCCCCCACTGACAGCCGCCGCCCGCCGGCCCGCCCCGCGCCCCGCCGGGCCTCAAAACCCCCGCGCCGCGCCCTCGCCCGCCGCATCCTCCCGGGCGTGCAGCCTCCCGCCTTCCCGCTCACCGGCCGCTCGCCCCGGCCCCGCGCACCTCCGCCCGGCTCCTCGGCCGCCGCCGGCGTGTCGCTGCCCCGCCGGACTCCTGGCGAGCCGCGAGGAGATCCTCCTCTTCATTTCGGGGTGACTTTTGTTTGCTTGCCCGCTTCTTTCTGGTGACTTTTGCAGCTTTCCGAGATCCGTTCCCAGAGCGCACGGGACACGCTGAGCCGCTACGCGCAGGCCCTTTTTTCCTTCGAGGTCCGCTTTCTTTGTAACTTTACTCCGCGGCTGCTCGGGTTACTTTTGTAATTTCCCGCCCCCGCCCGCTGGCGGTCCTGGAGTCGCTCGGGGCCGTGGCCCGGGGGATGCAACGTGGACCGCGCGGGGCTGCCGGCCGCACCGCCGCCGCCGCGCCTCGCCGCCCGCTGCGCTAGAGCCGGCGCCCCGCCGACAGCCAGGGGCCGGCGCTCGGTCCGGGACTCCGGCTGCAGCAGGGAGCCCGAGCCCACGGAGTCTCGGCAGCCGAGGCTGGGCGTGTTAGACCCTGACCTTTTTCGGGCCGCGCACATTCTGTCTTTCACTCCCTCTCTGCGGACCACGGTCCGCGCGCTCTCGGCGCCCGCGATGGGGAGACGGCGGCGGCAGTGTCTCCAGCCCTACTTCGTGTGGCTGGGCTGCGTGGCGCTCTGGGCGCAGGGCACGGCCGGCCAGCCTCAGCCGCCGCCGCCCAAGCCGCCCCGGCCCCAGCCGCTGGTGCAACAGGTCCGGCCCGCGACGGCGAGCTCTGAAGGCGGGTTCGCGGTGCCCGAGTACCGGGAGGAGGGCGCCTTGGCAGCCAGCCGCGTCCGCCGGCGAGGACAGCAGGACGTGCTCCGAGGGTATGTGGGCCGGCGGCACGGGGAGAACCTCGGCTTAGCAGCCTTCCATCCTCCCCGCTCCCGGAACCTAGGTTGGCGGCGAGAGCCGCGGCCCCCTCCACCAAGAGACCCCCAGGACTCTCGGGAGCGCCTCCCCCTTTTCCTCCGCTAAGCATGCAGAAAGCCCTCCCTCGGGGGGTTGGCTCGGAGGCCCTCGGGCGTGGATCGCAGAGCGCAGGCCGAGCCCGCGGTGGGGAACAGGTTCCGAAAGACGGGAGGAAGGAGGACTCGAGGCCACCCTGCGCCAAGGCTGGTGGGGCCTGCCTGCTCCCCGCGGTCCGGGCCGCTCCCGCGCCTTTTGTTTGAGGACGTGTGCGGAGCTTGCAGTGCGCTCTGACCATCAGCCCCAGCGCTCCACCTTCTGACGCGCCTTCCTTGACACGTCGGGGCCACAGTGAGAGTGGATCAGGGAGGGATGGATTCGGGGACTTAGAGCAAGGATTTTTGAAACAGTGTTTGTTCCCTTTGTTCTCAGCATCTGGAGGCTAGAGTAGGAGCGAATTATACGTTTATGTTCCTTTTTCCCCTTTAAAAAGGATGCAAGGGAGGGCAGATGAAAGGCAGTGGATAGACGTTTCTGACCCTCCCGCGTTTCAGCGTCGGTTTCCCCGTCTGTGTCCCAAGCCCCAAAAATCTGCGGCGTAGTTTGGGTTTGTCTGTTGTGCCCTTGCCGCTAATGCGTTACTGCACCCCTCTCTGCGGGCGCGTGTGTGACCTCGCTTGTCCATCGCAGGCCCAATGTGTGCGGATCCAGGTTCCATTCCTACTGCTGCCCCGGATGGAAGACTCTTCCCGGAGGAAACCAGTGCATTGTCCGTGAGTGCCTGGCTGGGATTGTTGGGGCGGCTTTCTCGGCCCCACCTCGGGGGACAGGCTTCTTGCATTCAGTCTGTCAGATGCACAGTTGCACTTAAAATCCAGTGACCCCAGAGCGGTGTTAATCAGGATGCAGCTCCATTTGAATGATGTAGAAGCAGCCCATCTTGCCTCAGTTTAGCCTTCACTTCTAGACTCAGTTGAAGGGCAATAATTATAAAGGTTTCAGAGATACTTGGAAGTTTTATCTTTCTCTGTCTATTAATACACACTGAAGGGGGAGTACAGCCATTCCCTAGAGAACTCAAAACCACTTTTTTCCTGAAAGAGTCCAGATAAGACCGCAGTGTGATTGTGTAAATTATCTGGCTTTTGACTCTGCATGAAGATCAAGCTTTCTTAGGCCTTTGTACAAACCACTTTACTATCTCTGGTTTCATCTCAACGGCCACATAACACAGATATGAAAGGAACGCTGTCAGGTTTTTACAGTTGACCCAGGTTAACACACTTTTTAAAAGAACTCCTCCAGGTGGCTTGACTTTTTTTTGTTTGTTTGGAAGATGTTTAAATTTAGGATTTCCAGACCTCAAATCTCATAGTATGCAGTAGGTTTCCAAAGTGTGAGTCTTAGAACTAGAAAAGTTCTGCATATCTGACCTTAAAAATTTGGATTATTTTGTTCAGTTTCCAAAGGGTATACCTAGCTCTCCAAGTTCTCATGGGAGAATTCATTAGTTATCAGCCTCTCGGTGATGGGCTATGGGATGTCTTATTTAACATGCCTGTGAATTTGTGAGTTGAAGTGTGACTGGCCTTCTCCTGTGTTTATCTAACATAGCCACATTTGTCTTGTTGGGAAGGCAGCCAGGTATCACAGACAGCACATTCATTTAGAGCCAATCTTGACTTTAGATTGACCTCAGCATTCTCCAGGGAAAAGATAATTACACAACTGTGAACAGGAAAAAAAGGGCACCCACACCAGCCAAGGGATAATAAGGATGTAGGTGGCATCTCTGACTATATATTTATTGGTTTTGTGGGTTTGAGATAGATGCTTAATGTTATTCAGTGCAGCATTTATAAAGGCACGAAGTCTCAAGTGTTGTGAAGTCTAGTTTCTTATTTTTTCTATTCTAAAAATCCCACAATCTCCAGTAATGAGGCAAAAATGGGAAACGAACAACTGTGCTCCTTAAAGTGATTCATAAATATTTTAAATAACCCCTCTGATGATAAGCCCTCACTTTTATTAAAAAGAAAGAAAGGGTGTTGCATTTTTTTCTCTCCAACACAGAAGTCATATACATGAGGCCTTTATGGGGGAGCGGGTGCATTTACTCTTCCAGGCTGGTAGGACATTACCGTGCCTGCTTTAAACTTACATGGTTCCTTGAATCCTGAAACAGCTAACGTCACTCACCACACACCTGCCGTCCTAGGTGGGAGTGACTTAGGCCCTGTGGAAAGTCTGACTCACTAAATGTAATGAATGTGACTGCCATTATTGAGTTGGAGAGCAGCCGAGGAGAAGGAATCGGTTTATGGTACGTGTTGAAAATCTGTAAAGTCAGATTTTATTGGATCAGTGTGGAATGGGAATTCCAGAGAACAGAGCCTTCCAGAATATTGCAGTAGAAATATACATATATATATATATATATATATATCCTTCTGGGTATCAGTTTTAAATACTTTTGGTCTTTGAGTAACATTATGCTCTACTTGTAAGTAGAAGATCTTCTGCTCTCTTCAAAGCAGAAGATCAGCTTTGGAAATCTCAGAGTAACAGTGAATATTGTGGCTGCATTTCTACTACTTGAAAATATTTGGGTGCTTATGAAATATATTGGAATGTTAATACATATCATAAATTTGTAAAAAGCATAAGCTTTGAAATTATCTTTAGATCTCCAAGAAATACTTGCAGTACTTGTGTCAAGAGATATCTACAAAAATATTTATTAGCACATTAAAAAAGTAACTCAGATAGATAGTCAAGACTATAAAATAGGGCACAAAGTAGAGGGAGAATGCAGTGCTTTTATAGTCTCTTGGTTGGGTTTCACCTAAATTTTAGTTTTTAACAGTGTGCATTAAATTTAGTAGTTGTGATTTTGACACTTAACATTATCATGTAAGGGGCTAGTAACCAAATTGAAACCATTATAAAGTCAAAATCAAGAATTTTCATTCCAGGATTTTCTGATGATAATAAAGTATTACATTTATTTAATTTCCACTATTTAGCTAAAAGTTCAGAGGCAAATTACAAAAAGAGAATAAGTAAAATACAAATGGAAAATGAGGATGAAAAATTAATTTTTCCATACATTTATACAACTCCATTTTTTCTTTAAAGAAAGATACTAAAATGATTACCTTCTAGAATTTTAATCTGTTTGGCTTTGACCAGGACTCAAGAGAAGAAGATACTGAATCAAAAATGTATTTCTCAAACTACAAGAAAACTAATGTATTTTAATTTAAGTCTCTGTGTTTTGTTATTTTTCCTAACTGTGGCCTGCAAAGATCACTGAAGTACTTCCAAACTTCTAAATATTTGTGTCTAAAAGGATGAATTGACTTTCTCATTTTCCATTTATTTTTTTTTAAGTCTTGTTAGAACATGAAGCAATGGAAAGTTTGCTTATTAATTTGTTTATTATGAGATTATGCTGTTTATTGTGAGATTAGGACTTTTTGATCAAGGGAAAATGACGAGGAAAGTGGCAAGGAATAACAGGAACAGCCCTGGAATCATAGCCATTGAGACCTGAAGAAATATCAGAACACTCCAATATAATCCCTTTGTTTTATTTTACCAATGAGAAAACTAAACCCAGAAAAGTTGTGGTTTTCTCTCCCACCCATGAGGTCTGGCGGGTCAACAGCACAAGAACTCAACCTCACACCTTTGCATGCCATACACACTTTACTGTGACATCCATCTTTTCCCAGCATCACTGAAATCCCAACAACCAAGTCCTCTCTTCTTTCCCTCGAGTATTCCTAGGCCTCATGGTTTTCGTGATTGTGAGAAGAACAGATGTTTAGGTGAAACATACTGCAGTTTGAGATGAATGTGCGGATAAAGCACTCCCGCTTCCCAGTGTCTCACAGATACAGGGTGCACGTCAGGGGATGGGACAGGAATACAGTGACCAGTCTCCAGCCCATCAGACCTTCTTTGGATTTAGGACCAGGGTAGGGGCACTTTGTATATCACTTAAGCCTAGACTAAATGCCTACCCGCTGAGGGTGAGGGTCTTTGAAATAAAACATGTTAGCAAATCTTTGTCATGTAAGGTCATTGGTGATCAAAAACTCTAGTACATTTTAAGAATTAATAGTCAACTCCATGGCAGGAATCATGTTCTAGCCTAAAATTAGCGTTCTGTCTTCACACCATGACCTGTGACGTTTGCATTCATAGAGGGCACTAATGGAGATGCTGGCTGTTTTACATGATGACAAAAGGCAGTTTGGAAAAGGAGAGCAATTACTGAGTTAGCTTGCTTCTGTAGAACATGCCCTTGACGTTGCTGGGAGCCCCAGACCTCTTTGAAAGGTGTGGGATCCCTCCCCGGCAAAGAACGCATATGTTCATTTGCATAATGTTTATAACTCATTTCAGGGCATTCCCAGAATCTCCTCTTGTCTTTATTTATCCAGTTATTGAGTATTAAAGCACATAGCTTTTGTGTACAAAGAGAGAATTCAGTTGTGGGTGTAGAAATAAATCTCTCAGCTCCTAAATGACTGACTCTACTTATCGGAGGGACTTTCTATGTAAAGGCGCTCAGCTAACGATTCTGAGGATGCATGGTATGTGCTGTGTCAGGGAGCCGAACATTCTTGGCTGTGATGAGAGCTACAGGAGGCTTTGACTTTCTGTCACAATGTCGCAGTCACTTTTCTGAGCAGTGGGAACAGGCTAGGTTGTGGAGATACTGTGGAGGAAAAAAGTCTGGAGGAAGGAGAGAGGGAATTATTAAGGGGAACAAAGATTGATGATGGGGCAGGTCAGACACCAACTGGGAAGGAATGTTCATGGAACCCCTGGGACTTGGCCAAGTGTTTAGGGCCTGGCGTCTCCAGCTCAGCCTGTTTCACGTCTTTTGTCTCCTGAGAAGGTCCTTTAACAGAGTGGCCTGTTTTCTGAGGGTTTGCAAGACCCCTGGGTTTCCTCAACCTTTCCAGCTTTCTAGGACCAAGACAGCCTTCTGGTGGTGAATTCTGCATATAAACTCCCCACCTTGAATGGAAAAGATGACCTGTGTTGATAAAACGGTTAAAGAATCAGGATTGTGGAACTCGAAATAGCTTCGTTTGCACATTATCATAATGATACTTGGAGATTTACTCTCCTGTCTGCAATGGGTAATTTCATTGCATATCTGAAATTAGACATCCTATGTGTCATGTACTTTATAGCTTAGTTTTTCAAGTTTCTTGTTTTCTTGTTTTGGAAACTGTGGTTTGTAACCTAATAATCAATTTGCTTTCCTATTGTGCTTCCCACAGCAATCTGTAGAAATAGTTGTGGAGATGGATTTTGTTCCCGTCCGAACATGTGTACTTGTTCCAGCGGTCAAATATCACCAACCTGTGTATCAAAATCAAGTACGTTTCTTCTATGTGAACTTACTTGCTCCAGTGTCTGTAAGCTTTTGAGTAGATTCTGATTGTCCCTTTCCATAAGGATAGAAATCCAAGGGTGTTTTCCTCCCTAACTAGGTCTGCATTAATTCTGGAGTAAAAAGTCTTTGGTGGCTTAGGTGTTGTCCCCAACCACTAAGTGGTAGTGGGGTGAGGGTTTTCATTAAGAAAAGTGATTTAATTCTGGTCCAGAAATGGCCTGTCTATCCAGGAAAAGTGTCTGGATTCAGAAGAGAAGTAATTCTTTGTGAATAATAACTATAACTTACTGGGCATCCACTCTGCCAGGCATTATTTTGTGTTTGCCTCTATTGTTTTATTTAATTTACATGAAAACTATGAGATACTATTATTATCCCATTTTACAGAACAGGAGATTCAGTAAGTTAAGTAACGTGCCCAAGGTGACATAGATTAGAACCCAGGTGTTCTGATATCCAAGTTTATAAACAATAAGGCTGTATTTATTACCCTTGCTTGACTCCTTTGGCTCCTATCTCATTTTATGGGGTTAGCTAAAGGGGAAGGATAAGAGCACTGGGGTGACGACAGATATTTATTGTGTACTGGCCAGATGCTTTACATATATGAACTTATTTTCTTTACACATATTAACTCCCAACAAGTCTGTACGATCACTATAACAGAGGGCTGAAGTTGTATTATTCAAGACCCAATTAGAACCTGTTTGATCTTTAAGGTTGAAAATTAATCTTGTAGGGGATAATAATAGTATCTCATACTTTTCATATAAGGATTAAATAAAATGATAGAGGCAAACACATATATCAGTATTATAATAAGGCAGAAGCAGATACTGTTTATTTAATTACTCAAAATCTTCAAAGCTGCCTCAAACTAGCATGAAGTTACATTTTTAACATTTCTCTTCACAGATTTTCCCTAAGAAAAGATAATGGAAATCTGCCTGACTCAGGAATATAAGATTAGAGATTCATACTGTCATTGTCTTCTGATGAAACTTCTGATTAAAACTCTGTAGTTTCACTTTCAAAATTATCTGTCATTTTCCCATCCTTTTAAAACCTGTTCAGAATTCATGGAGGCTTTCTTGCCACCCTGATTAGCACATTCCCTCCACAACTTTCCTCAACCTCCTTATCTGATTTCCTGGAGGATAACCCTTTCCCCTATCTTCATTATCCTATACTCTTAGTTTTCTCATATGCACCCTCAGCAAAAGACCCAATCCTGGAGAAACTTTGCAACTTAACTTCTTATTTCCTCTACCTGGGCAGCAGATCATTCAGCAGCCCATGCTCACTTTACAGTGCTGGATTTAGGAAGGACTCCATGAGCCCACCGGGTCTAGAGCAACGCTCATGACTTTTCCATCAGGAGCTTCTCTCTCTGTCCACCTCCGAGAAGCATTTCACACCATTAATCACTATCTTCTTGAAATGTGCTCTCCCCCTTCACTTGTGTAATATCAGTGGCCCACCATGCTCCTCTTTCTTGATTTGTATTTTTTTTTCGTCTCCTTTCTGTATCTTCTTCCCAAGTTTTGTATTCTCAGGGGTTCTGGCCTCCCAGGGGAAACTCATTTACATATATGTCTTCAAGTGCCATGAATATGATTCTCTGCAGAGTACATGCCTTTCTGGGGCATCCCATTCACTTGTTCCATTTCCTATTCGACATCGCCCCTTGAGCACATAGTAGGCCACCTGAAGCTTGGAAGCATGGAACTCTGGATTCATCAACAGTCTGCTTCTTCCACAGTTTCTCTTTCCCCAGCAAATAGCGCTGCCATCCACGTGGTGCTTGAACAACAGCTTCTCTTTCTCTCATGTCAACTCTTCAACAAGACCTGTAGGTTTAATGGAAATTTTCTCAATTCTATCTTCTTTGCATCATCACTGATGCCCTGTGATTCAGCCACCCTCATTTCTCACCTGGCCTATTGCAGTAACCACCACATCGGGCCCCTAGCTTCTACTCTTAGCCCTTTTCAAGTCCATGCTCTGCAGAGCATCTGGAGCAATCTTTTACAAATATAAATTGCATTGCTTTGCTCTGTTATGTAAACATTGTCAGTGACTCCCTGTTGCATTTGGGATATAATGCAAACCTCTCTGTGGCTGGGGAGGCCTCTGTCACATCAGAGTGTTCTTGCCTGGCTGCTGGCTCCAGGCTTCTCTTCCTTCACAACAGGTTCCCTTGGAGAACTTAGCACAGTCTGTAATGACACTGTGGTATTTATTTCCTTGGGTGTTGTTGTCTCCCTACGGAAATGTGAGCTCTTCGAGAGTGGATACTGAGTCCATGACAGAAGGACGCTGAGCTCATACAGCTGGCTCTCAGCCCCTGCCTTCTGCGTGGATACATGAGTTCTTCCTGCATCCTAGAAACTAAGCTGCTAGTCACCTTATGTTTATTTCCTTTAACACCGAAAGTGTAATTTAATTTAAACATACGGAATAACATGTTGTAACAGATATGCTCATGTGTACACTTACGACAAATAAACGAAGCTATGCTTGGGCCAAAACATTTACTTTTGCAGGATACATTTGTCATTACACTGGATCTTTGATATGGTTTTATAACTCTCATAGATAATATAATTTTGGTGGTTGATATGTGTGTATGTTTCATTGTTTTTCGCAGTTCAGCAGTGCAGCGTTAGATGCATGAATGGGGGGACCTGTGCCGACGACCACTGCCAGTGCCAGAAGGGATATATTGGAACTTACTGTGGACAACGTAAGCAACATTGCGATAGACTGGATTTATTAGAAAGAATTTGAATTACTGGGTATTTCATACTAAGTCATAACTGAAGCTCTTGTAAAGCCTATGATCCTTTAAAAGAATAATTTTATGTAGTAAGCCATATCTTACAACAGTTATTAATTTTTATCCCAGATTTTTTTCTTTGAAAATGTTTGTGTTCTGGAGTATCAATATTGAATACCACTCATGCTTTATCAAATTTTACACACATCACAAGTAAATATTTATTTGCTTTTCCTTTATCCAGCTCCATAAAACAGGTGTACTTTTATGAGAAAAGGCTGGTTTATTGTGCTCTCTCTCTTTAGGATATCCAAAAATTAACCCTGAAAGAGCTGATTTTGTAAATTGTCCTTGGCACAAATATGTTTAATTATTTAGTACCTCAGGGTGCTGCTATGAAATGATTTCTGAAAAATCAGATGTCATTGTGAAAGAAGGAGCTTTAATCTGTGAAAGCTTTTATCCTCACTCCCTGGAGAATATTCTATACTCATCAAGAAATAACCTTTTAACAAGGATGTGAGGATTGTAGCTCGTGGGTTGTAACAGCACTGGCGAATACTATAGGATAGCATTTCCCAAGTCGTGGGACTGTGGTAGGAATCCCCATATTTTAAGTATGGATGAGTAAAGGACATGACCTTAAAGAAAGGTCAATCACAAATGTTAAAAAGTCCCTTTTATTTCATTTGTACTTCATCAGATGCAGAGTCTACGTTTGCTGCTCATCTGCAAGGCTTTGCTAAGAATGGCTCATCAACCTTTTTAACATAAGGAAGATCAAGACTTAGGTGCATAAGAATAGCCAGCTTGTTTTAAACGAGGCTTATTTTTGTTGCAGTTTAAAAGACCTAAAAAATTTTATAAAATATACATAAAATTTACCACTTTAACCATTTTTTTTAAAGTGCAGCTCATTGGCATTAAATACATTCACACTGTTGAGCACACATTACCGCCCTCCATCTGCAAAACTTTTTGTGTTGCAGAACAGGAACTCTGTGCCTGTTTAACACTCACTCCTCGTTTCTCTCCCAGCTCCTGGGAACTGCCATTCCACTTCTGTCTCTATGAGTTTGACCACTCTAGGGACCTCAGACATGTGGAATCACGCAGTATTTTATTTGTCCTTTGGTGACTGGCTTATTTTGCTTAGCATACTATGTCACAGTTCATCCATGTTGTAGCATGTGTCAGAATTTCTTTCCTTTTTAAGGCTGAATAATATTCCATTTTACATATATACATATTTTGATTTTTATTTCTTCATCTGTTGGTGGACCCTGGAGGGGTCTCCACCTTCTGGCTGTTGTGAACATGGGTGCACACACATCCATTCAAGCCCCTGCTTTCGGTTCTTTTGAGTATATACCAGAAGTGGAGTTGTTAGATCATATGGTCATTCTATTTTTACTTTTTTGAAGAGCCCCTATACTGTTTTCCATAGTAGCTGGACCATTTTACATTCCCATTAGCAGTGCATAAGGGCTTCATTTTCTCCACATCCTCACCAATACTTGTTATGTCTGGTTTTTTTTTGAGGATAGCTGTCCTCACGGATGTGGAGTGATATCTCCTAGTTAGGATAATTATAGCTTTCCATTTATAAGTGCTATAAAGTTTCCTTTTAAAATAATTCTAAATCAATTTAAATATTGTTAAGGTCAGGAGTTAGCCATTTTTTTTTTTGTAAAGGCCAGATAATAAATATTTTAGACTTTGTGGTCTCTGTCCCAACTACTTAACTCTGCCATTGTAGAACAAAAGCTACCAGAAACCCTATGTAAGTCAAAGAGCTTGACTATATTTCAGCAAAACTTTATTTGTGGCTACTGAACAATTTCCATGGGCTACAAAATATTATTCTGTTTTTTGTTTTTTCAACCACATAAGAATGTAAAAATCCTCCTTAACTCATGGACAGTCCCAAAACAGACAGTGGGCCATAGTTTATAGACCCCTTATGTAGGTGGTGGTCAGGTATGACCACAGCTTTTAAAGTAATCTGAGGTTGACTGAATTTTGGAAAGTGGAATCTTAAGGAATTTGAGAGAATACAGTACCTTGAGGCCAGTTTTCTTGCAAGAATAGGAGATGCTATGCAATAACTTTATTAGGCAAGGGTTGGCCAGGTGTGAGTAGGAAAGAGGTGGACAACAGTGAAACAGAAATTGTTGCAAAGTTTCTTTCCTCATGGGTGATTTTTTTTCCCCTATATTTCCTTCATACATTCAGGTATTTTCCAAAACTTGCACAATAGACTCCAGTGTGTATACATTAAAATAATCTATTAGGAACACAATATTTATAAGGGGGCAGATTTTTACCTTTTTTTACACCTACGAAAGCATGAAGTGATCTGATTGGATCCCTGATTTACAGAGTTTAGTAGCCCGCCAGTGAAGAGACACAAGGATCCTTCTTGAAACTCAACCTATTACTTTAGAATTATAGGGGGAAGAGCCTTACCTCAACTGGCATTTCAGAGTATTTGCTCAAATCTGTCCTGAAAGTAGCTACATTCAGCCTGAATTGAGCTGCTGTACCTGTTTGGAGGATACGTGTATGTGTGTGTGTATTTTCCTGAAGGTTCTTCGGAAAGAGCCCTGAGAGGTGTGACTATCCCTTCCTTGCTCTCCACGTAGAAATGGGAAGCAAGGGGAAAGTAATTTCCCTTTCTGGAGTGGGTGCTTTTGTGTTCTTCGGCTTTGTGCCAAACCATATGGATATTCCCACACTTTTCAGTCAGGGAAAAGCAAAGAACATTGGGTCAGAAGAGCAGCATATATGTGACAGTTTGTTCTCTCAGCATTTCCTGGGACAACACTCTCCTTGCCTAATAACATTTATTAGGCGTAACAGAACATACAGTACAGGCAGACTCTGGTTATAGTTACACCTAACTAACAAAATTCATTCATCAGCAAATATGAAGGTACAAGGTCTGATAACTACTGCCTATCAGCCCTAGAAGTGGTGTAAGGAAGGCTCTCAGTTGTCTTATAGACAGTGTTAGAGTGAGTGCGGAGAAAAAAGAAACTGATGTAACAATTTCCAGTTTGTGAATCCAGAAAAGTCCTGGAAATACGTTTGCTAAAGTGAGGATTATAAAAACACTAAAGCTGCTTAGCTGCTTTCCCAGAACTGTAGAAGGCATTCTTTAGAAGGCACTCTTTGATTTCCGTCAGCAGTGTTTGTTGAGTGACTGCTGTGCGCACCACACCTTCCAAGGGGCCGGGAGTACATCAGTGAGCACCCGAGGTGACACCCAGGCTTCCTAGAGCTCAGGTTCTGGTGGGGAAGACAAGAAACAAGCAGATGAAATGGTAAACACCTAACACAAATGTCGGTAGTGAGAGGTTCTGGAATAATCAAGCAGCATGAGGTGGGGCCGGTCTGGGTCAGGACAAGGAGTTCTCTGCTGTTTGTTTCACCAAGGATCTTGGAGAAAGTGTGTTTGAACACAGACTTGAGCCTGCACTTTCGGGTCTACAGGAGAAGTGTTCTAGACAGAAGGAAAAGCAAATTCAAAGGACCTGGGGTCAGAACAGACCTCATGGAAACCAGAAGAAGACCCATGTGGCTAAAAATGAGGAAAGGAGAGAATGGTAGGAGGTGAGTACAGGGATGGAGGTGCAACGCCTTAGTGACCCAGCAAAGAAATTCAAACTGTGAATATAATGGGAAGCCACTGGGGCAATTTGAGCAGTGGAGTGATGTGCTCTGAATAACATTAAAAAAAAGGAAATCACTCTAGCTGTTCTGTTGAAACTGGTCTGTAGAAAGGTCAAGAGAAAATGTAAAGGCCAGTGAGGAGGCTATGGCCCTAGAACTGGTTGGGTGGTGCTGTAGTAATTGAGGATGTGGAAAGCGCTTGGAGTAAGCTTGTGTTGGGAGATAGACTCAGTGGAAGGAAGTGGGTGCTGATGGCCTGGGTGTGGTGGGGGAGAAAAAAGTAAAACAGATCCATAGAAAGAACTAGAGGGTTTTGGTGGGGCTCCTGGCTGAATGACAATGTCATGTCCTGATCTGGGAAAGACTGAGCAAGGGAGTGGGTTGACCTGGGGGTCAGGTGCTGCTGAGAGCATGGAATTTCAAGAGTTCTGTCTTAGATCTGATATTTTAAGAGTCCCTTAGACCTCCAGGTGGAAAGATCTGTGAGCTCAGCTCTCAGTAGAGAAGTCAGAGATAGATGAATTTGGGAGCATGCAGATCGAGTTTTTATATAGGTAATATCTTAGTCATAGGCCTCAGTGATGATCACTAGTAGACAGAGAAGAAAAGGAGGTTGAAGCCAGAGTCCTGGGTAAGCCCAACGTTTTGAGGTGGCGAGGGGACTAGCGAGCAGAGAAGTGGGAGGAATTGTACGCAGTGAGAAAGGAGGAAAGCGGGAGAGGTGGTTCCTGGAAGACAATGGAGGAAGGTCGCTCAGTAGTAAAGATTTATACTGTCCTCTGTCAGAACAATAGGCTTTTGCATCTTTCCTTTTTTTTTTTTTAAGCATTTTAGCCTGGTTTGGCATGCTCTCTTTATCTGATATGTTTATATAGAAGTAGCAACCCTAATTCCAGATTGGGCTCATGTCCAAGTGTCTGTACCTATGTGGAGTGGTACAGGAGTCTGTCTAATAAAAACATATGCTTGTCATATTACCCAGAGCAAGTAGGTGCTCAGTAAATATTTACTGAATAAAAATACCCAAGCTTCTACAGTGTGCGATCAGTGTTCCATTTCACAGGCTAGCGAACTTGAAATAGCGTGTGCTTTCCCCTTCCGTCCAGATCGTGGTAGGAAGTTTAAGAAGCCAGCTCGTATTTCTATCCGTGGTGTATCTTCTTCTCTCTGCTTTTTGCCTTGTCCTACACCAGGTGTAAGCATTTCTTTCCTCTTGGGTGGTCAGCATTCTTTCCATGGTAGAAATGTAGGCATCAATTATCTTTCCAACTCCAGTTGAAATATAAATTTCCATTTTGCCTATGTTTTGTTACAAAGATAATTTACTTTAAAAAATAGCTCTCATCATAACTCATTCAAAAGAAGTAAAATTACCTCTTTTAATTTTTTTTTACATTTTGTTCTACTTGTATACACATTGCCTGCTTCTCTTCCTCTGCTGTTGATCTTTAGGGTCAACATTGCATGTTGTAGATCAAGTCTTATTGTCCATAGAAATACTCTGTAAAATAAAAGAGAAAGGGAATCAAGGTTTGTAGGACACCTTTAATGGGCAGCCACTGCGTACTTCGTGCCATATGCCATTTTAGTTAGTCCTCAAATTTCTGAGGGTAGGGACTGTAAACTCTGTTTTGCAGGCAGAGAGGCTGAGACACAGAAAGATGATGAGTGTGAGATGTGCTGGGAACGGCAACTCCTCTATTCCCTGCAGCATTCTGCTTGACAACAGAGTGGGAAAAAGACTACGAAATTTTGATGTGTTTTTTTTTTTTAGTATCTGCAGTACAACCAAATACTACAGGAGATGATGGGATACAAAGGTAAACAAACTCTCATCCCTGTCTTGGAAGAACTCACTCTCCCAGGAGAGCTATTAGCGTGGTTGTAGCAGTGGATCTCATCGTTTTTGTGCACAGAACCCGTTTATGTTTTAAAAATTATTGAAGGTCTTGTTTAAATGGATTATGGCTGCTGATACCAACCATATTAAAATTAAAATTGATAAATTTAGAAAAATGATTTAATTCATTGAAAATAATAAAACAGTGTTGCATATTTGCATACATTTTTTAATGAACAGTAACTGTGTTTTCCAAACCATAGAAAAACTTAGTGAGAAGAGAGGTGTTGTTAGTTTAACCTAGATAAGTTAGAAGAGTTTTCGTCTGTACTGGATGAGCTCTTTCCAGGAGAAGCATGAGGCTTATGTAGCCCTCTTCTCCTCCCTGGGATTTGGAAGCTCTGTTTTGGAAAACTTTGGGGGAAGCCTTTCCTCTGTATACCCAGGAAGAGATCCTGAGGGTCCTTTTTCCTATTTGTGTCTTAAAGGCTAGCCTGTGTCCAATGAAAGAACACATCCTGGAAAGTGACTTTTATTTACATGTCTTACACCTGATAAGATTTAAAGAAAATGCCTCACATTCTAAGTACATTAGATGAGTGCTACACTTTGCACTATGTCCTCTCAGCAGTGCAAATTGGCAGATCCTGGCAGTTGTTTCTGTGGAATTACACGCTAAGAGTCCTCTGGCAGGGTTTTTTTTCATCCACATTCCTGTACACCACCATCTTCCTCACTCTTCTCAGGACCTTTATTCCCTTTCCTTTATCCTGTATATTCATCTAATTTACTGCCCAACCCCTACTTTAAGGCTGTGATGAGTTGGCAGTGCTGCGTGGAACGCAGCTCGGGCCAAGCGAAGAGGCAGAGAGGTGTGGTTCTTCGGGAGGTGGACTGGTACACAGAATCCTGCCTTGGAGCAAAGCCTGATGCAGACAGACACTTTTTATGTTATTTTTTATTTTTTAATTTTTATTAAGGTATTATTGATATACACTATTATGAAGGTTTCACATGAAAAAACAATGTGGTTACTACATTTACCCATATTACCAAGTCCCCACCTCATACCCCAATGCAGTCACTGTCCATCAGTGTAGTAAGATGCCACAGATTCACTGTTTGCCTTCTCTGTGCTACACTGTTTTCCCCGTGATTCCCCACACCATGTGTACCAAACATAATACCCCACAATCCGCTTCTCGCAACCTCCCCACCCACCCTCCCACACCTTCCCCTTTGGTAACGCTAGTTCCTTCTTGGAGTCTCTGAGTCTGCTGCTATTTTGTTCCTTCAGTTTTGCTTCATTGATATACTCCACAAATGAAGGAAATCATTTGGCACTTGTCTTTTTCCGCCTCGCTTATTTCATTGAGCATAATAATCTCCAGCTCCATCCATGTTGTTGCAAATGGTAGGATTTGTTACTTTCTTACGGCTGAATAGTATTCCATTGTGTATATGTGCCACCTGTTCTTTATCCATTTATCTACTGATGGACACTTAGGTTGCTTCCATTTCTTGGCTATTGTAAAAAGTGCTGCAATAAACATGGGGGTGCATATGTCTTTTTAATCTGAGAAGTTGTATTCTTTGGGTAAACTCCAAGGAGTGGGATTCCCAAGTCAAATGGTATTTCTATTTTTAGTTTTTTGAGGAACCTCCATATTGCTTTCCACAATGGTTGAACTAGCCTACGTTCCCACCAGCAGTGTAGGAGGGTTCCCCTTTCTCTGCATCATCGCCAGCATTTGTTGTTGTTAGTCTTTTCGATGTTGGCCATCCTTACTGGTGTGAGGTGATATCTCATTGTGGTTTTATTTTGCATTTCCCTGATGATTAGTGATGTGGAGCATCTTTTCTTGTGTCTGTTGGCCATCTGAATTTCTTTGGAGAATTATCTCTTCATATCCTCTGCCCATTTTTTAATTGGGTTGTTTGCTTTTTGGATATTGAGGTGTGTGAGTTCTTTATATATTCTGGATGTTAATCCCTTGTCAGATATGTCATTTACAAATATATTCTCCCATACTGTAGGATGCCTTTTTGTTCTGTTGATGGCATCCTTTGCCATACAGAAGCTTTTTAGTTTGATATAGTCCCATGTGTTCATTTTGCTTTTGTGTCCCTTGCTCGAGGAGATGTGTTCAGGAAGAAGTTGCTCATGCTTATATTCAGGAGGTTGTTGCCTATGATGTCTTCTAAGAATTTTATGGTTTCATGACTTACATTCAGGTCTTTGATCCATTTCGAGCTTACTTTTGTATATGGGGTTAAACAATAATTCATCTTCATTCTATTGCATGTACGGTCCAGTTTTGCCAACACTAGCTGTTGAAGAGCCTGTCATTTCCTCATGGTATGTCCATGGCTCATTTATCGTATATTAATTGACCATATATGGTTGGTTTTATATCAGGGCTCTAGTCTGTTCCATTGGTCTATGGGTCTGTTCTTGGACCAGTACCAAATTGTCTTGATTACTGTGGCTTTGTAGTAGAACTTGAAGGTGGGGAGCATAATGCCCCCAGCTTTATTCTTCCTTCTCAGGATTGCTTTGGCTATTCGGTGTCTTTTGTGATTCCATCTGAATTTTAGAACAATTTTCTCTAGTTCATTGAAGAATGCTCTTGGTATATTGATAGGAATTGCATTGAATCTGTAGATTGCTTTAGGCAGGATGGCCATTTTGACAATATTAGTTCTTCCTATCCATGAGCACGGGATGTTCTCCATTTATTACTATCTTCTTTAATTTCTCACATGAGTGTCTTGTAGTTTTCAGAGTATAGGTCTTTAACTTCTTTGGTTAGGTTTTTTTTTTTTGGTATCATTAATGTACAATCACTTGAACAACATTATGGTTTCTAGACCCCTTATGATCAAGTCCACGCCACATACCCTACTAGAGTCACTGTCCATCAGCGTAGTAAGATGCTATAGAATCATTACTTGTCTTCTCTATAAATACTGCCTTTCCTGTGTCCCCTGCCGCTCCATTATGTCTTCTAATTGTAATGTCCCTTTTCCCCTTTTTCCTTCCCTTCCCATCCATCCTCCCCAGTCCCTTTCCCTTTGGTAACTGTTAGTACATTCTTGGGTTCTGTGAGTCTGCTATTGTTCTGTTCCTTCAGTTTTTTCTTTGTTGTTATACCCCACAGATGAGTGAAATCATTTGATACTTGTCTTTCTCTGCCTGGCTTATTTCACTGAGCTAATACCCTCTAGCTCCATCCATGTTGTTGCAAATGATAGGATTTCTTTTCTTCTTATGGCTGAATAATATTCCATTGTGTATATATACCACATCTTCTTTATCCATTCATCTACTGATGGACATTTAATTGCTTCTATTTCTTGGGTATTGTAAATAGTGCTGTGATAAACATAGGGGTGCATCTGTCTTTTTCAAATTGGGCTGCTGCATTCTTAAGGTAAATTCCTAGGAGTGGAATTCCTGGGTCAAATGGTATTTCTATTTTGAGTTTTTGAGGAACCTCCATACTGCTTTCCACAATGGTTGAACTAGTTTACATCCCCACCAGCAGTGTAGAAGGGTTCCCCTTTCTCCACATCCTCACCAACATTTGTTGTTGTTTGTCTTTTGGATGTTGGCCATCCTAACTGGTGTGAAGTGATATCTCATTGTGGTTTTAATTTGCATTTCTCTGATGATTAGCAACGTGGAGCATCTTTTCATGTAGCTGTTGGCCATCTGAATTTCTTCTTTGGAGAAGTTTCTCTTCAACTCCTCTGCCCATTTTTTAATTGGCTTCTTTGCTTTTTGTTTGTTGAGGTGCATGAGCTCTTTATATAATTTGAATGTCAACCCCTTTTCAGATATGTCATTTATGAATATATTCTCCCATACTGTAGGATGTCTTTTTGTTCTACTGATGGTGTCCTTTGCTGTACAGAAGCTTTTCAGCTTGATATAGTCCCACTTGTTCATTTTTGCTTTTGTTTCCCTTGTCAGGGGAGACATGTTCATGAAGAAGATGCTCATGTTTATGTACAAGTAATTTTTGCCTAATTTTTTTTAAGAGTTTTATGGTTTCATGACTTACATTCAGGTCTGATCCATTTTGTATTTACTTTTGTGTATGGGGTTAGACAGTAATCCAGTTTCATTCTCTTACATGTAACTGTCCAGTTTGCCAACGCCAGCTGTTGAAGAGGCAGTCATTTCCCCATTCTATATCCATGGCTCCTTTATTGTATACTAATTGACCATATATGCATGTGTTTATATCTGGGCTCTCTCTTCTGTTCCACTGGTCTTTGGGTCTGTTCTTGTGCCAGTACCAGATTGTCTTGATTACTGTGGCTTTGTAGTAGAGCTTGAAGTCAGGGAGCGTAATTGCCCCTGCTTTATTCTTCCTTCTCAGGATAGCTTTGGCTATTCGGGGTGTTTTGTCATTCCATATGAATTTTAGAACGATTTGCTCTAGTTGATTGAAGAATGCTGTTGGTATTTTGATAGGAATTGCATTGAATCTGTAGATTGCTTTAGGCAGGATGGCCATTTTGACAATATTAATTCTTCCTAGCCAAGAGCATTGTATGAATTTCCACTTATTAGTGTCCTCTTTAATTTCTCTTGCAGTTATCAGGGTATAGGTTTTTCACTTCCTGGTTACGTTTATTCCTAGGTATTTTGTTCTTTTTTGATGTGATTGTTAATGGAATTGTTTTCCTGATTTCTTTTTCTGCTAGTATAGGAATGCAACAGATTTCTGTGTATTAATTTTGTATCCTGCAGCTTTGCTGAATTCTGATATTAGATCTAGTAGTTTTGGAGTGGATTCTTTAGGGATTTTTATGTACAATATCATGTCATCTGCAAACAGGGACAGTTTAACTTCTTCCTTCCCAATATGGATGCCTTTTATTTCTTTATGTTGTCTGATTGCTGTGGCTAGGACCTCCAGTGCTATGTTGAATAGAGTGGGGAGAGTGGGCATCCTTGTCTTGTTCCCCATCTTAAAAGAAAAGCTTTCAGCTTCTTGCTGTTAAGTATGATGTTGGCTGTGGGTTTGTCATATATGGCCTTTATTATGTAGAGGTACTTGCCCTCTATACTCATTTTGTTCAGAGCTTTTATCAAGAATGGGTATTGAATTTTGTCAAATGCTTTTTCAGCATCTATGGGGATGATCATGTGGTTTTTTTCCTTCTTTTTGTTGATGTGGATTCTCGAATGTTGTATCATCCTTGCATCCCTGGAATAAATCCTACTTGATCATGGTGGATGAACTTTTTGATACGTTTTTTAATTCGGTTTGCTAATATTTTGTTGAGTATTTTTGCATCTATGTTCATCAGGGATATTGGTCTGTGATTTTCTTTTTTTTTGTGGTGTCTTTTCCTGGTTTTGGTATTAGAGTGATGTTGGCCTCATAGAATGAGTTTGGAAGTATTCCCTCTTCTACTACTCTTTGGAAAACTTTAAGGAGGATGGGTATTAGGTCTACACTAAATGTTTGATAAAATTCAGCAGTGAAGCCATCTGGTCCAGGTGTTTTGTTCTTAGGTAGTTTTTTTATTACTAATTCAATTTCATTGGTGGTAATTAGTCTGTTCAGATTTTCTGTTTCTTTCTGGGTCAGCCTTGGAAGGGTGTGTTTTTCGAGAAAGTTGTCCATTTCTTCTAGGTTATCCAGTTTGTTAGCATATAATTTTTCATAGTATTCTCTCATAAGTCTTTCTATATCTGTGTTATCCATAGTGATTTTTCCTCTTATTTCTGATTCTTTTTATGTGTGCAGACTCTCTTTTTTTCTTGATAAGTCTGGCTAGAGGTTTATCTATTTTATTTATTTTCTTGAAGAACCAACTCCTGCTTTTATTGATTCTTTCTATTGTTTTATTCTTCTCGATTTTATTTATTTATGCTCTAATCCTTACTGTGTCCCTCCTTCTACTGACTTTGGGCCTCATTTGTTCTTCTTTTTCTGGTTTCGTTAATTGTGAGTTAAGACTGTTCATATGGGATTGTTCTTCTTTCCTGAGGTAGGCCTGTATTGCAATATACTTTCCTCTTAGCACGGCCTTCACTGCATCCCACATATTTTGTGGTACTGAATTATTGTTGTTATTTGTGTCCATATATTGCTAGATTTCTGTTTTTATTTGGTCATTTATCCATTGGTTATTTAGGAGCATGTTGTGAAGCCTCCATGTGTTTGTGGATTTTTCATTTTCTTTGAGTATTTTATTTCTAGTTTCATACCTTTGTGGTCTGAGAAGTTGTTGGTACAATTTCAATCTTTTTGAATTCACTGAGCCTCTTTTTGTGGCCTAGGATATGATCTATTCTTGAAAATGTTCCATGTGCACTTGAGAAGAATGTGTATTCTGCTGCTTTTGGATGTAGAGTTCTGTAAATGTCTGTTAGATCCATCTGTTCTAATGTGTTGTTCAGTGCCTCTGTCTCCTTACTTATTTTCTGTCTCTTTGATCTGTCCTTTGGAGTGAGTGGAGTGTTGAAGTCTCATAGAATGAATGCATTGCATTCTATTTCCCCTTTTAATTCTATTAGTATTTGTTTCACATTTGTAGGTACTCCTGTGTTGGGTGCATAGATTTTTATAATGGTTATATCTTCTTGTTGGATTGATCCCTTTATTGTTATGTAATGTTCTTCTTTGTCTCTTGTGACTTTCTTTGTTTTGAAGTCTATTTTGTCTGATACATGTACTGCAACTCCTGCTTTTTTCTCCCAATTAGTTGCATGAAATATCTTTTTGCATCCCTTCACTTTGAGTGTATATTTTTTTGGGTTTAAATTGAATCTCTGTAGGCAGCATATAGATGGTTCTTGTTTTTTTATCCATTCAGTGACTCTATGTCTTTTGATCGGTGCATTCAGACCATTTACATTTAGGGTGAATATCGATAGGTATGTACTTATTGCCATTGCAGGTTTTAGATTCGTGGTTACCAAAGGTTCAAGGTTAACTTACTTACTATCTAAGAGTCTAACTTAACTCACTTAATATGCTATTACAAACACAATCTAAAGGTTCTTTTCCTCTCCTCCTTTTTCTTCCTTCTCCATTCTTTATATATCATGTTCTCTACTCTTTGTCTGTCCCTTGATTGACTTTGGGATAGTTGATTTAATTTTCTATTTGCTTAGTAATTAGCTGTTCTACCTTCTTTACTTTGGTTTTATTACCTCTGGTGACAGCTGGTAAATCTTAGGAACACTTCCATCTATAGCAGTCCCTCCAAAATACACTGTAGAGATGGTTTGTGGGAGGTAAATTCTCTCAGCTTTTGCTTATCTGGAAATTGTTGATTCCCTCCTTCAAATTTAAATGATAACCTTGCCGGATAAAGTATTCTTGGTTTGAGGCCCTTCTGCTTCATTGCATTAAACACATCATGCCACTCCCTTCTGACCTGTAAGGTTTCTGCTGAGAAGTCTGATGATAGCCTGATGGGCTTTCCTTTGTATGTGATTTTATTTGTCTATCTGATGATTTTAATAGTCTCTCCTTATCCTTGATCTTTGCCATTTTAATTACTGTGTGTTTTGATGTTGTCTTTCTTGGGTCCCTTGTGTTGGGAGATCTGTGCACCTCCATGGCTGGAGAGACTATCTCCTCGCCCAGATTGGGGAGGTTTTCATCACTTACCTCCTCAAAGACACTTTCTATCCCTTTTTCTCTCTCTTCTTCTTCTGCTACCCCTATAATGTGAATATTTCTCCATTTGGTTTGGTCACACAGTTCTCTCAGTATTCTTTCATTCTTAGAGATCCTTTTTTCTCTCTGCCTCAGCTTCTTTGTATTCCTCTTCTCTAATTTCTATTTCATTTATTGTCTCCTCCACCATATCTAATCTGCTTTTAATATACCCTCTATTGTGCTCTTCCATGATTGGATCTCTGACCGATTTTCATTCCTGAATTTTTGAATATTTTTCTGTACCTCCATGAGCATGTTAATTATTTTTATTTTGAAATCCCTTTCAGACAGATTCATGAGGTCAATTTCATTTGAATCTTTCTCGGGTTGTATTAATAATTTTACTTTGAACCAGGTTCCTTTGGTGTTTCTTATTTGTATATGGCGTCCTCTAGTGCCCAGAAGCTCTACTCTCTGGAGCTGCTCAGCCTCTGAAGCAATGTTGGGGGTTGCAAGGAGTGGTGTTGGTTCCTGGAGGGAGGAAAGAGCTGTTTCCTGCTTCCCAACTGCTGTGCCTGTCTCCACTGCCAGAACCAGTAGGCTGAGCACACAGATATAAGCCTGTATGATTTGCATTTGTAGTTGCTGTAGACAGGTCTTTCCTCTGGCCTAACTCCAGGGTAGAGTTTGTGGGTTGGGAGCCAGGTGGGGCCGGCTGGGAGAAAGGCTCAGTAGGCTGCGTATCATGGAGGGGGTCCTTGAAGCTCTATAGCCAACCAGGGAGCTGGAGCTCCTGAAGATCGTGAAAGTTCCCAACCTGCTGCGCAGAGTGCACCCAGACAATTTTGTCTACCTGTCCTTTCTCCTGAGCTTTAAGCTCTGTGCAATCCTTGCCCCTTTAGCAGCCCTCTTGCTGTTAGGAAGTGTCTCAGACTGCCCACCTTTCTTTTGTCCCAGAGAAACCAGATATGGATCCCCGCTTTCCAGAAGCAGCTGGAATCTCAGTCTCTCCAAGTATTCTGCCTGTCTTAGCTTTCCAACTCCCTAATCATGAGAGTACCATGAAAACATCATGAAATAGAGGTTTGTGCTCCCACAGCAGATCTCTGGAGTTAGGTATTCAGCAGTCCCAGGACTCCACTTCCTCCCCGCTCTGTTTCTCTTCCTCCCACTGGTGAGCTGGTGTGGTGGAAGTGCTTGGTTCCCCCCGGGCCACAGCTTTGGTACATTATCCTGTTCTGTGAAGTTTATTCTTTTCTCCGGGTGTATGCAGTCTGGCACAGCCCTCTTTCCTGGTGCTCTTTCAGGATTATTGTATTATGTTTTCATATTATATGTGGTTTTAGGAGGAAGCTTGTGTCTCACCTCTCACATTGCCATCTTTAATCCGCTCAGTCCCCTTTAGCTGTTTTACATTCTAGTTTTTGGCAACAGATCATGGACTGCAGACACCTTCTTTATCTGTGAGGACAGAGCATTTCTGTTCACCAGGGTGGTTTGGTTGAGACGCAAGTCCTTACTATCAGCATTTTCTTTTGGAGAAGACAGGATCCTTGGATTGTTGTCAATGTGGTGTACAGGAATACTTAGTTTGCAGGGAATCTGAAAAGTGATTTTTGAGGCGACTTCTCATAGGTGCTGGCTGCTGCTAAGTTACTGAAGGGGGTGCTGGCGGTGGGGTGCGGTGGGGAGCTGCCTATGGGTGCTCTGACTGCTGGCTCTCTTTGGGCCGACTGGGCCTAAATCCTGGTCTCTCTGGTCCCAGGTGTACCGAGGTGATGGTGTGTGAGTTGCTTGTGTTTGTCATTAGCGCTTCAGCATTTTGAACTGTGGGTTAATTTTATCTGAAAGAACTTACCGTCTTGACACAGTAAGGTTTTTCCCTTTCTTTTCTTTCATTAACCCACAAGCTCTGTCTACACATTAGTTATTTCTCTTGGCATGGTGTAGCTGAATTGATGATATTTTCCTCCATTTTTCATGCTGCTTTTGCCCTTTCCTATTTACTTCCCTTTTGGGGGCTTCCTTTTCTTCTCTGATGTTTCCTTCTTCCCTTTGTTGCCATTTCTTTATTTTCCCATATCACATTTCCTCTTCTTTTTCTCTTCCTCTCTCTGCTGCCAAGAGTCTGCCTCCTTTCTCCTACATTTCCCCATATTTTAATCACCTCCTACCTATGAGAGTAGATGACAGGGTTAATAGAATTGAAACAGAGAAATATTCTGACTTTATGAGCATGAGAGCCAGCCAATCCTGGTGATTCTGATTTTAAAAAAGAAAAAAACCCTTTTCCAGATGCTTGCTTAACAATATGATTTACATGGATTGTCTAGACTTTCTTATTTAAATGCATGACGTGAAATGTAACTTGTATTGTCAGGTAAGAGCTATTGGCTGCATCTCCATGCCGCAGTATTGTACTTGGAGATATACTATATAATGAGCTTATTGCTGTGTTTGTGTGCAGCTGTCTGTGAAAATGGATGTCAGAATGGTGGACGTTGTATCGGACCCAACCGCTGTGCCTGTGTTTATGGATTCACTGGCCCACAGTGTGAAAGAGGTAAGAAGAGAAATGAGAACCTCCCATCGGAGAAGTCTGTTTTATTGTAAAAATGTGTCATTATTTTTGTTATCATTGAAAAGTCTTCGAATGAAGTAATATTTTTATTCTTCCTTGATTATATCTATAACTTGAACTGTAACATTTTGAGACACAACTAATAGTAGAAGTGTCTCAGTTTTTTCCACTAGAAGGACCCCAGTTTAGGAGGACAGCTCTGGGGCTATGGCTCTAGGGTAATTCTGAGTGAATAACTGATGGCAGATTCTAATAATGTGCTTAATTAATTGGGAGTCATTGCTGCAAGTGTTGCCTCTGTTAAAAAAAAAAATGATGTCAACACGTCCTTGGCTGCAAAACTAACAAAAATAAGGCATGAATTGCCCTAACCAATAAGGAAATATATGACAGCATATAACAAAAAGTCCGGAGCAGGTGGGCTTCAGGTAGGGTGTGATCAAGGATTTCACTTTGCTGCTCTACTTCTCTTGGCCTTGCCCACCTTTGTGTGTCGGTTCTGCCCTACCCTGGAGTTCTTGTGGGTTCAAGATCACTGCCTTCAGTAACTCAGGCAACATGCTTTCTCATACGCATCTAAAGAGAAAACGTCTCCTCTAATCAGGAGCTAATAATAATCTTCAGAAGGTATTCCATATCTGATTGGCTAGCTTGAGTTTATGAACCAGTCCATGGCAAGGGGGATGGCATTAATATGTCTGATGTAGACTTATCAAGACTTGTCCTTTTGAGCAGAGAATGATGTAAGCTTTCCCAGAGTCACATGGGAAGGAGGAGTTTGGTGTCTGAACTCAGTAAAAGCTCTACTGGACAAGAGAAAAGGGGGAGGGGAATGGATGCTGGGTAGGCCTCCAGCACTGTCACCACCTTATCCATGTAAATGGTCAGACAAGCCAATATGACACCAATTTACCATAATTTGAACAGCCTTAATTCATGCCATCTAGACTTAACAGTTAAACTTGTGACATGTAGCGTGCTAAAAATCTCCAGTGTTCATCATTCACTAAGTGAATGATTAATAAGGTCCTGATGGTAAGTGGATGCTGGTGGCATATCAAAGAGTTGAAGCTTATAAACTGTGATAAATAACTATTTAGCACTGAACTAGAAGACTAAAAATCGGCTTAAACTAAAAGCAATAGTACATCATCATTCATAATCACATATATCCTCAGTTTGTTTTCCAGGGCTTGTCATAGCATCTAAAGCTGTACAACACTTTCTTTGTTGCAGAACTTTTGAGTACATGAAGCTCCTTCATTGACATACCACAGATAAATAGACGGCATGGTTTGTGTATGTATAGAGGTTTTGAATTGCAAAGAAACCTTATATTTGAAAAATTATACTTGTTACCCTGACAAACATTTCATCTTAGTACTCGGGGAATCTTGAGAAGAAAACTGAGAAATTAGAATTATATGGTGAAGTTTGAAAAGTAAGACGTATGCCGCCTTTTAACATACACTTGTACGTATATATATCCATCAAGATATTTATATTATTCCTAAGGTAATTGAGCTTTCTTGGGACTGAAGCACATTCCACAAATGGCAGAGTTTATAGCTATGCTTAGGATAAATTTAAATGTCATTGCCAGATGCTTTTATTTGGGGAAGAAAAATTAATTATGAAATGTTAGCACAAAAAGATAAGTTACTGAGAATGAAATCAAACACAAATTTCCTAGATGATGTTAAGTTTATTTAAACACCATAGAATGGAAAATAGTTAAATTTCAAATTTCAAACATAATCATAATTCTTGGAGATGATGTTCATTTTTCTGGAGATCACGTAAACATTGAAGCTCTTTCATACTGAAGCAGATTTCAAGTTCAATTCCTAATTCGCAAAGGCTTCCAGGCATTACCTCATCATTTTTCAATAGTCATTCATTCATTAGATTTGTTAGTCCTTGCTCGATTTATGGGACTCCAGTAAAGAATCACATATATTTTACATGTACAGTAACATGTTTTCAGAAGAAATTGAAAAATTAATTAGTTAACAAATTAGCCTGAAGAATGTTTTTTAAGACATACATTTGTTTCTTAAAAATGTTTTTAATCACTAACCCTCAGACAGACGTTCCAAAACTTCATTTCTTCCAGAAAAGGAGTTAGTGGTTTCTACTCTTAGATTGTACCATGAGCTTTAACACTTGTAAAAAATATTTTCAAAGGAAGTTGTTTTAATGTAGTATAGGTAATTCCACAAAAATAGAGTTCATAATTTTTCTTAAGAAACATGTTCTACCTAGATACAAAAGGAATAATTTATGTTGAGATTAGTGAATAGGCTCAGGTGCCCTGGTGACATTTACAATTTGTGTTGTTCTTTTCAATAACTGAATTTCAAAATACATCTTTGTTCTCTTAAAAAAATATTTTGTAGAATTAGGTATTTTTTTCTGCCTTAATGTAGAATGCTGCATATGATTTTCCTTTAAATTGGCCTCTGGGGATCAGCTGTGTGATAAAGCATGGCTGCTTTTCCAGCTATCTGGATTTCTGGCAGACTGGTTTCCGGACAGGAGACAGAGACAGAGTAGTAACTACTGGCTGGCATGATTATGGTATTTAACTTGAGTCTTGGTGCTGGGTAAGCTGAACCTCTTCGGAGTTCTCATTCTTGCTGATATGTACAATGACCTTTTATACTTAACATTAAAAAAAAAAGAATTCTTGTGGCCACAGACTGGTTGTAAAATACAGACAACTCAGCTGTATGCAAGGTGTGCAGACATACTCAATTCTTTTTGCTTCTCTTTCTAAACAGATGGCATTTGAAAGAAAGATAAATATTGTTTTTAATATATATCTGAGAATACATAGAAATGGAATCAGCATTCCCTATTAAGACTTGTTTTTTTTTTTCCCCTAACCCTCCAAATGTACCTTATTGTTTAATCAATAGAAACTTGGAGGAGGTGAGTAGGTGAGAAATGGATTTTCCTAAAGGATTTCTGGACAAAATACAATGATTATTTGACCACAAATGTGGCCTGCGTATAGTCCCTATTTCAACTCCTTTGAGTTTTGAAATCTTATTTCATAGTTGAATTTTCCTTGATGTTTATAGAAGGAACATCTATTAGAAATATATCCTAGACCCATTTAAATTATGCCTAAATTACTATACATTATTTTTATCCTGTCAGGAAAGTGTGTAAATTTGGCAACATTTCAAATACCCCTTATATAGTGACATTTCCTTTAAAATGCATATCTTTCAGTGAACGGTGCCTTACAAAGGATGATTTTTATTTACTGACATTTTTAAGATGAATTCCTTGTGTTAATCTGAATCTACATTAACAAAATGTGAGGTCAGATTGCAAATGTTCAAGTTTATAAAATCTCAACTCTCCAGTGTTTTTGTAAAATGAACAGTGGATAGATTTTACTTGAGGGTGATTTTCCTAAAATCATCCAATTGTAGGACCTCATGCCCAAAGTTAATGTGTGGGAGCATTGCCAGTGAGGAGTCACTCAGCCTCTGCTTGAACACCTCCAGTCCTGGGTCTGACTTCCTCATCCCCTCATGAGACAGTGTTGTGTTGTCAGAGTCCTGGTGGTTCAAACTCTGTGTTGTTACACTTCTGCCTACGTGGGGCATTTAAGAGAGGTACAGCCCATCCTTTCCTGTCCCAGTGGGAACATGATGATGCCAACTTCTCTAAAAGGAGTCAACCACATCTACCACTCAGGTGTGCATGACTGTGACTTAAAGTCTAATTATAAGCTCTTGAATTATTCTATACATTTTGGTTCATTCCACACACATTTCAGGAGTTCAAGTAACTGGGACAACTATTACACTTACTCAGATCTTATCTAGATTCTCCAAGAATAAGAGTGCAGACAGGCAAATTAAGGCTTTCCAGGATTCTGGGAATTAGGTAGACCAGAAATAAGTTTGTCTTGAAATAATTGACACATCTATTCATCAGTGTTAATTCCATGGTCTTGGAATTTATTATAAAGTATGCAGGGTAGGTTGTTCAGCTATGAACATTCAAGTAACATAGCAAGTTAATAGGGTGACCAGAACTTCAGGGGAGCATGGTGAGAGAAGCAGCTGATATTATTATACAGAATTCTATACACAGTGGACTTTTGGTACTTCTAAGAAATGGATAAGCAGTACTTTTTTAGAAAAAAAATTCTTCCATTACTATCTAAAAGAAACCCATGTTTTTAATAAAATAATTTTAAAAATAAGATTAAACAAGAAAACACAATTATTCATAATTTGTCCAGTTAGAAGTTATTACTTTTAGTATCTTAGAGGATATACTTTGAGTCCTTTTTACTACACATCTAATGCTTTTGAAAACAGATCTTTCCATTCTTACTGGAATCTACTATTCTGTAATGTGAAGTGTACTTATATCACGCTTTTCTGTTTCTGTTATGAAGTACATTATGTTACAAATTCTAGTAGTTGCACACTGTAGGCATATCCACATTATGTACATACGATGTTTGTAAAGATATTATTTCAGTTTCAAAGATGAGGACACTTTGGGCTAAACTTACGGTCACATTGAGGGTTTAAGGAGAGGAGGAGGAGATGATATAATCTGATTTAAGACCTCAAACTCAATTACTGTCATGGGGCCACCTGCCATAATTATATTTCTTATTAGTTGGCATTTAGGGTCATTTCCAAGTTTTCTTTTTGTCCTGTTGGCTGTTTGTCTTTTAGAAATGCTATGATAAAATCTATGGTAGATGAATCTATATCCTTGATTTTATTCTTAGTATATATCCTAGAATTGTAACTGCTGAGTCGTTGACTATGCGAAAATGTGAAGCTTTTCATAGGTTCTGTTCATTACCCTCTTAAAAGGCTTTCTTATGATTTATTCCTTTGGTACTGGGTTTAGAAAGTCTTTCCCCATTCCCAAATCTTATAAATATCTGTAGTTCCCTAGTGATCTGGGGATTTTACTTTGTAATCACAATTTAGAATATGCAGGAGGGTAACTTAAGTAAGTATATTTAAAAATATCGGTTTCTTATCACATACCTGTTAAGTGCATATTAAGTATTGGGCTGAGTACTTGGAGCTCAAATTATTAAGACAGACAATATATACTCACTGTTAATAAGAAGCAAATGATAATTTTAAAGAACAGAGCTAATCATCTACTTAAATATTAAAATGTAATAGGACACAGTATTACATTTTGCAAGAGCTCGGATTAATGCAAGAGCTCAGAAATGCTTCCTGATGAACAGAGAGTTGGAAAAGTTAGCCTTCCTGAAGATAATATAAACAACAAAAAAATAACTCATATAATGGGAAAAGCATTATTGAACTAATCCCTATATTGATATTATAAGGTACATCATGTGATAAATAACGTTATTTAAACTCCATAATTAATTACCAATCAGCACAATCACTGAGCTGATGTTCGTTTTATAGAAATAAAATGTCTCCCTTTTTCTTGCACTCTGAAGATTTAGTGAGAATGAAATTACAAGGAACAGAGAGAAAGTTGCCAGCTGCCAGTGTCAAATTCACATGCACCCACATGCTCGCACACACACATTTCTGCACTCCTGAGGCTGTTAAGAACATTTTATAACCTTGAGCTCTCTAAGCTAAACTTAGCCTTAAATGGGCATCGGAGGAATACCAGAAGATCTTTGGGGAACTTAACTTTTGGCACTAGCTCAGATGACATCCTTATCTCAAATGCCTTTAAGAATGCAGGGAAGGAAAATGAGAGAAAAACAGATGGTGCAAGTAGGAAGAAAGGAAGGGGAAAAGAAAATGAAGGATGAGAGAAAAGGGAGGTGTAATGTTAGGACTAGGAGTGGACACACTTGGCTGAATGAAGAGTCTAAGGGGGAAAATCAATTCATTCATTGATCTGATCTGGGAGAGGCCAGGGCTTGGACTTCTCAGTCTTTGATTTAAGCCCATGCTGTTTAGATCTGTACAGTAAGACTGAATGTGCTGGCAGCCTGTTAGACCAGGATGGTTTATTTATAAAACTGCTTTGAATTAAAGCAGTGAGTATTTTCATTTATTCCAGCTCTAAGTGCCCTTTTTATGTATTGGTTTGTTTTTGGTTTATCTACCTAGAGGCAGGGAACCTGCAATACAAAAAATATATATATTCACTATTTTATATTTGTGTAAGTATTTTCTTGTTTTCCTATTTCAACATCAGGTTGGAATACTTTAGAGGTTAATTGATATGGAAACTGGACAAAGCTACCACACACACAAAGTTAAATACAATGAAATATTATATGGGATTGAGCCAAAAGTATTTAAACGTAAAATGTACAAGGGTGGAGGTGGAGTGTGTGATATATACCATATGTTCAAAACATCCCAAACATAAATTCCTAAATAATGCACGTCTTCAAGGGTTTCAGATAAAGGATTGTAGACCTGCAAATGCCTCATAGAATTGTTGGGACAATTAAAAACAGTGTGTTAAGTTCCTGGCTTATAATAGGCAGAGTGCCTGGAGCATGGTAGTCATTCCCAAAGTGGTATTTGTTGTGATTATTGTCAGAATCAAAACTTAATATTCAGACCTGTGTGACCTTGTAAATGTGATTGTCCTTTCTGATCCATGTTCCTGCATATAAAATATGTACCTACTATGTTAAACTTGAATTATTATATAGTATAATACCTGGCACCCAATAAATGATAATCATTGATGCTAATCTCTTTTGACTGACCTCCCCAGTTATCAAAAAGATATACTGGCTGGCTATTCTCAAAATGGGACATTCAAAAATGGAATTTCAAATGGGGAATTAAAGGATTTTGTCAACTATGTAAGTCATATAAATAAAGTTTAATGCTATTTTTATTGAGAGGGGAAGGACTCAGAATCAGTAATGTATTTTAAGAGGCTTGTATTCTTGGACATTTTATACATTGCTGGAAAGGGTAAAGGGTGCAACCACTTTGGAAAGAAATTTTTTGTCAGTTTCTTAAAAATTTGAAGATAGACCTTTAGTTGTTTCACTTCTAGTTACTTGCCCTAGATAAATGAAAGCATATATCCATAACAAAGGCTTATATTCAAAGGTTCATAGCTATTTTAAAGCAGTTTTAAAAATTAAACAATGAGAGTAATTTTTCATCCCTTTTTTTTTGGTATAAGTTGGCATAGGTTTTGAGATGAATGCCTCTGGCCATGTATGTTTTTATCTGCTTGTAGAAAAATAATGTATGTATTAACATTTGAACTAAACACTTTTCACAGTACTAGTTGACGCTGCAGAATATAATGCAAAATGAATAAACCCAAGTGCATCGCTTCTTGAGAGAAATGATTGGTGTGTGGTGGGTGAAGTCGAAAATCCTCTGGGGAATGGAGGCTATATGTGTTTAAAAAGTATATTAATAGTACAATAAAAATATTCCAATCAGTTCTTACCTAGGTGATTACAATAATCCTTTATGCTTTCTTCATCTGCTAGAGTTAAACATGTTCTCATTTTCGGTTAGAGAAACAGAGTGAGGGGCACTTCCTGAATCACTGTGCTCACACCTTTGGAGAATTTATTTGGGGACTTGGAGAAAGCAATGTCTCAAATTATTGTCTGCATAATCAGTATGGATTTCTCAAGGGTCAGATGGTCAAGGAGCCACGAAATAACACTAGAGAAGTAAGTAGGAATGCATGTTCATTAGTCCCAGTCATGCCAGCCACATCCTCTCTGTCAGAAACGAAATTTATGTTGAACAAGGAGCAAGGTGTTGAAGCACAGAGAGAAGGTACATTTTTCTGCCTGTTTTTGTTCACTAGGAACTTTTTTCCTTGCAAAGTCAGTGCAGATTTTATTTTTAAAATATTGTTTTAGACTCACAAGTACAATGTAAATTGTCTTTCAATCTTGTTATAATTTTTTTTTAAACTTTACATTCTGATTAATATACTTAGGCTGTCACTTCTTGATTTATTAACATTATACCATTTCTGTTTCTGTTATCTCCCCACCAAGAGGGGAATTAGTACTATATCCTTATTACTGCTTTTTTTCACCAGAGCCATTGGTTGACTGGATTTGGTTAAGTGGTTTTCCTAGGAAGTGTTCACATGCTTTCTCAAAATGTTGGCTTGTTGCCTTATATTCGAACTCCAGCATTGGTATGTTTTGGGGGGGTTATACTTTTCCCCTCATATTTTTATAGGTATCATCCAATTATTTTCAGGCAGTGAATTTGCCATGAAGTCGTCTGAATCTAACCTGACATTTTTCCTCCTTTCTAAGTCACTTTTTTCCTGGATGCCTGAACGATTTTTACTTTAGAATTAGAAGTGCCATTCATTCTCTACAAATTTGATTGAAAATGGTGTAATCATTTGCTCTGGAGAGATAGGTTTTTTTCTTAATTTTAAGGAGCTTTGCTTCTCTTCTGTGTTTGGATAGTTTTTCTATCTCGTGTTCGGTCCTTCAAGTATATTCATTTTTTGGGGGGGTTAGACTTTGGAGCTGTGTTCTGCTCTTCAGTTACTTTGCTCTTTGTAATTCTTTTAACTGTCTCTGTTCTATTTTGCCTTTCTAATTAATGTAATGGTTTTATAATTGAGTGAGGTGTTTTTATTTTGCCTCCCAGTTTTTTATTAGCTGAGAAGTTTCCCTTTTATTTGCTTCTTTTTGTTTGATCTACTAGCCGTTCTGAGCCTTTCTATTACTTCTGCAGTTCCTAACGGATAGGACTCGTGTACTTATCTTCTATTGCCAGGAATATGCCTCTTCCCTATAAAGAAGTATTCTTGTTTTCTTGATCAGCTTTGTACCTTGAAAAATAGTTACAGTATGCTATATAATTCCTGTCCCATTTCTTGCTGTTTCCTGCTTGCTTGAAAGCTCTGTCTGGAACTTCTATCTGTACTGATTTCTTGTAGGCAGATTTTCCTTTTCTCCTTCCCAAAGTTACCTAAGAGTTGTCTTCCTGTCCTGGGTCCTGTTTGAAAGCTGGGGATGTCAGATGCTTCATGCTCTGTTCCCACACCTGGAGAGGAAGGCCCCCTGTGGGATTGGGACAGCTCTGTTTAAGGACCTGTGCTTTGCACTTTCTCAGGTTTTTCTTTGCCTGGCTTGCGCCAGGGTCACTCCGTCAGATCGTGGGAGCGTTCTGTTTTCAGAGAGGATATCCCTGAAATCTGGATGTTCCTCCCCTTGCAGCTGTCATCCCTGGCGCACCTTTGCTGTCTGAGAGTTGTGCTTCACACTGGCTCACCCTATCTGCGCCCTCATTCTCCAGCAGAAGTTCCCCCTCCCCATTGTGACCATAGGTTCTTCAGGCCAGCCTCCTGCTCCTTGAGAAACTTTTTTCTCTATGTTCCTCGTGTCTCCTCTCTGTTGAATGCCGGGGATACCTGACCCTGTGTGATGGGCACCATCCTGTCTTTCCTGTCTGGTTTTCTCCCAGCTGGTAGGGATCATTCATGCTGGTCCTCCGTTTTTCTGCTGTCTGCTGAGAGGCTGTGTTGGTAGGTAATGACTTTTACTTCTCCGTAGTTTCCCTAACTGCTCCCTACACTGAACTTAGGCTGGGTGCTCCATGGAGAATTGGTGAGACTTCTCAGTATTTTCACAAATCATTCTCATTCCCTGTATCCTCTGGGGTAAGCGAAATTATGACTCTCTTCTTTTCCTTTCCTGGGCTGCCATTTTCAAATACTATGAGGAAGTTTGTGCCTGTTTCATATTTTAAGTACTGAGAGTGAATTTTTGTTGTTAGTTTTTGCCGTTTTTGTTGTTAGCTTTTGCCGTTTTTGTTGTTTATATTAGCTGTGGGAAGGGGGTGAGTCTATGATACGGTTTCAATCTCCAGTGTTTGTTAGGAAGTTGATATTGCAATTAAAAGTTCTGGCCTGAAATCTGTAGTCATGTGGAAAGCCAGGTGTAAGGTGCTCTCATAGAAGATGATATAATTTGGGACACTGGAGTTGTCCTTTACAGGTAATATTGTGGGAGTTTCTTAGTGCATGTTATTGAACCAAGAAACACAGATTCTACAGCCGCCTCATCTTCTGTGGATTAAAGACTGTCTCTCCCATGACCATACTTAATGTCACGGTTTAATGCATGTAAAATTCTTCCATATGGGCAATGCTGAATGTTTGTAAACGTCTTCATCTGATTTAGAAATAGCATACAAGGGCACATTCCAAATCTTGAGCAGGACCATATTCATCTTGAAAAAAAGAATTACGTTTTGAACGTAACACAGAGACTTTAATTAGAATTCAACAGATTAACTATGTTCTTAAGCAAGTCAATTAATAAACAATTACTTGTTGGAGAAATAAGGACCCCTGGGTTAGATCAGTTTTTCTCTATCTTTCTTGGTCATAAGAATCGCCTGCACTTCTTTCTCAAAAATACTGATTCCTATGCCTGTCCCCAGGAGACAGATTCAGTGCTCTGAATGCAATGACTCTCAACCATAATTGCCTCTTATCATCACCAGGGAGCCTCTAAAAAAACCCCTGATACCCAGACACCATCCCTGATCAATTATATAAGAATCTCTGGAGCAGTGAGACGCACACCCAGGGATCAGCACTTTTCAAGTCCCCAAAATAATTCCATATAAAGCGAAGTTTGTGATACACCGGTCTAGGGTGAAAGACCTGACAGACTACCCTGGAATAATTTCATAATTAGAGAAGTCTGAGAAATTGTTCATTAAAATATCTCCAAGATTTTACCCAGTAATTCAGTTTTTGCATCGAGAGCCCCAAATATAGCCATTCTGGATAAAATTTACTACTGGATTATTTTGAACAGGTTTATAAGGTCTTAAAATTCTCTTATTAGAATAGGCTTTGCCTCCCTCTGATGTGGCCAAAAAAATTGGATTTGAAAGTAGTCAGCTCTACCTTAAGGTTTTTCTCCATATCGCATATCTTAAATCCCAGTGACCTTAGTAAGAAGTATATGCTCCCCGCAGGGAGGCAAGACTGAGCCAACAGTGTTAACGATGGCCTCAAATCTTGGCTTGGTTACCACGTAGTAAACTAAGGAACAATCCAAATATACTTTAAAAATCGTATGTAGAAAACTGAAAGTTTTATCTCATTATTTTTAAAAAGGAAAATCCTACTTGCTTGAAACCACCGTTTGGCATCATATCTTGCTGAAGTTAAACCCTGTAGCTTATTCAATGATAACATTGTAGTTTTGTAGGTTTTTGTGAGACTATTATAGCATAATTATGGCGAGTTGTGCAAAGAGATATAACATGAGATCTTTTTCATGTAACTTACACACTACAGTACTATTTAGAATAATTATTGGCATTCTTAATTAGTTACTTCTCACTACACAGTTGTGTCTTTCTCCTGGCTTATGACTCTGAAAAAGGAGAGTTTAGTTCTGTGCATTTGGGTGAGAGCCAAGGAACGCACTCTCTTGCAATGACTTCAAGAATGATTTGCGAAGGAGGTGGTATCCGAAAAGCTGGTTGATAAACAGACAGTTTGGAGGGCTTGGCTGGGGCCGGGAGATACCCCGCAGCATATTTTTCAGGCATGTGACACTTCAGGAAAAAACCTAGAGCCAGAAAGAGACAAGATCAAAGAGCAGCTGAACAGAGAATGGCAAAAGAGGTGAGGCGGGAAGGCAGTATTTGGGGGAATCCCAGTGTAAGTATTACATTCCCTGATTAAACCTGAAACTGGTGTGTGACGTTTGAGGGTTTTGTTTGTTTGTTCGTTTTTCTGTTCAGTATGATGGGGAGTATGGATGAGATTTTGCAAAAGCCTGGCCACCCTCCAGTAACTTCCCAGGCTCCGTGGGGCCATGCAGAACCACTTTGATGTGGTCGTCCACACGTTGGTGTGGATTTGTGAGGTGACCTCTTCCTGGAGTCCCAGTAGAAGCACATGTGCTCTGACTCCTCATTTCTATGGACGTACCTGACACACCATCCCTGCTCTGGGCTTCCCAGGACGTGCATCTCCTGCCTCCCCCTCTGATGTCTTAAGAACACGCCTGAGGACGAAGGCATCAGACTTTCCCTTTGGTTTTCCTTTCTAACAAGACTCTCATCCTCTCCTCTGGAGAGCAGCCACAGGGCTAACCTGGTGCCAGATGAGTGCTGGAAAAGAAGAGACCAGCTTACGGACAAGGAGCTCTGAATTGTGAGCCGTTTCACAAAGTGGACTCCAGCACATGTAATGAACTTGGTACATCCCTTGGTACCAATGCCTAACACATGCTTTCTATTATTTAATGACTAGTATGCAGCAAACCCATTCAGTCGTTCAACTAAAAGCCATTCAGAGATTTCATCTTATTTAAATATCACATTACAAAGGATCTTGAAATACAGCTCTAACCCTGAAGACACAACTGTGAGCTAGAAGACATGCCTCTTTCTCTAGGCGCTTAACTGCAAGACATTTATAATAACAAATGTAGAATTCTAGATGACTGTATTGTGAGTCAGCCCACCCCGGGACTACAGTGGCCTTGTGCTGGTATGCACTGGTCTTGGATGGTTCAGCCTACCTTTTAATGCCTATTAGAATGACACTAAAGCAAAACCTTAAATTTAGTAGATTGTTAACTGAAGAGCAGAGTAGTTAATGACTCAGGGCATTTCTGAGAAGTTTGGAGTGTGGACTGTCAGACCCTCTACTTCATTCCTCATTCATTTGGGATTGGATTTATGATGTTTACCAAACCAGATTTAGAGAATCAGCTCATAGTTCATATAGGTCTGAGGAAATTTGGTCCACAAATCTCTGAGGATCCAGGATTTCTTGGGTGTGCTCAGCCACACACACCCATCCCACATTCCAGTGTGCATATGTTTTCTGAAGTTTGCTGTTTCCTGTTCTAGGTGTTGACATCAGGCTGCCTTAGAAACCTTGCCCATCAGGCTGATAATCAGTATTAACTTAAAACAAGGTGCCTCCATCCTCACCTTACTCCATTTGTTGAAGACATTTAGGAAAGGGTATCCTACAATGTCTTTAAATGGTTGTTTGATTTTTCCTTTTCCTTTCTTTCATGGGATACTATTTTTATTTAATGTCTCCTTTCAACAATGTTTTGTTGTTTCCAGAGTATGAATTTCACACTTATTTTGTTACATTTATTCCTGAGTGTTTTTTTGGATGCTATTGTAGATGGAATTGTTTTCTTTCTCTCATTTTTGAATTGTTCATTGCTAGCGTTAAGAAATAGAATTAATTTTTGTGTACTGATCTTTTACACTACAACCTTGCAGAACTTGGTAATTCTATTTTTTTTTTAGTGGACAATTTATGATTTTACATGGTGTTTGTATGTTTGTGTAAAGCCATGCCATTTACAAATAGAGTTCTATTTCTTTATTTCCAATATACAAGCCTTTATTTCCTTTTCTTGCCTAATTGCCCTGGCTAGAAACTCCACAATAATGTTGAATAGAAATGGTAAGTGAGAACATCCTTGTCTTGTTCCTGATCTTTAGGGGAAAGCAGCCAGTCTTACACCATTAAACATGATGTAGCTGTTGGTTTTTTGTAGATAGCCTTTATCTACAAAAGGTTACCTTTTGTTACAAAATGTTAAGGAAGTTCCCCTCTATTTATAGTTTTTAAAAAGTTTTTCATCATGAAAGGATGTGGGATTTTGTCAAATGCTCTGTCTAGGTGATCATGTTCATCTGTCCTTTATTAAGATACATGATTGATTTCCATATGTTGAACTAACCTTGCATAAATCTCACTTCATCATAGTATATACTCCTTTTATACATGTTGCTAAATTAAGTTAGCCAGTATTTTGTTGAGGAGTTTTGTGTCCATCTTCACAAGGAATATTGGTCTGCAGTTTTCTTGTGATTTCTGTCTGGCTTTGGTATCTGAGTAATAGTGACCTCATAGCATAAGTTAAGAAGTGGTCCCTCCTCTTACAATTTTTGCAAGTGTTTGTGAAAAGTTGTATTGATTCTTATTTAAACGGAAAAATTCACCAATGAAACTGTTTGGTCTTGGGCTTTTCTTTGTGGGTAGGTTTTTGATTACCAAGACAACCCCTCTATCTATTATAGGTACAATCAGATCTTCTAATTATTCTAGAGTCACTTTTGGAAGTTTGTATCTTTACGGGAATATGAAATTCTATTTCATATATCTAATTTATTTGCATATTGTCGTTCGTGATTATAGTATTTATTACTTTATCATCATTTTTACTTCTGTAACGCCGGTAGTAATGCTCCCTCTTTCATTCCTAATATTAGTGATTTGTCGTCTCTCTTCTTTTCTTGGTCAGTCTAGCTAAAGACTTGCCAATTTTTAAAGAACCAGTTTTGTTGATTTCTCTCTTATTTTACTCTTTTCTGTTATGTTAATTTCTGCTCCTATCTTCATTATGTCCTTCTTTCTGCTTGCTTTAGGTGTAATTTGCTCTTCTTTTTCCAGTGTCCCTCTGGCCTCAGCTGTTTGCTACAAGTGCTCAGTGTCAAATGTATCAGGTTCCATAAATGTGAGGAATTGCTTTTCTCTTGCTGATTTCAAGATTTTTCTCTGCATCTTTCAGATTTTTGTTATGGTATGTCTAGGCGTGGGTCTTTTTACATGTCTGCTCCTAGGTGTTGAACTCCTTGTGGTGTAGATTAATAGTACTTCTCATCAAGCTTGGGAAGTGTTCTGTCATTAATTCTTTGAATGTTTTTGTGCTCTTTTCTCTCCTTCCAGTACTTCAGTTATGCATATTTTGTGTGTTTAATGGTGTCACATAGTTTTCGGAGGCTCTGTCCACTTCTTCTTTTCCCCTCCTTCTTTTCCCCTCAGCTCTTCAAATTGCATAGTCTCCGTTGATTTATCACCAAGTTCACTGATTCTTCCTTTTTCCAGTTCAAATCTCCTCTTGATCCCTTCTAGGGAATATTTCATTTCAGCTACTGTACTTTCTAACTCTAGAATTTTCATTTGGTTGTCTTTCATAATTTCTGTCTTGTTATTGATATTCTCTCTTTGGTGAGACATTATTATCATACCTTTCTGTACACCATGGTTCCTTCAGGGGTTTGGAACATGTTTATAATGCTTCCCTTGAAGTCCTTGTCGGTTAAGCCTGACATCTGGGTCATCTCACAGGCTATTTCTCTTGCCTTTTTTCCCCCTATGTATTATTGATCATTCTTTATGTTTCTTTGCATATCTCCTAATTCTTTATTGGAAACTGAACATTTAAAATAATATACTGGAGCAATTCTTGATACAGTCTACCCTTCCCCCATAAGCTTGATGCTGTTGTTTACTTATTCATTTAGTGACTTGGCTGAACTCTTTTGGTAAAATCTATTTTCCCTGCACTGTGAACCTCCTGCTGTTGCCCTCCCACAGTGCATGGTCTGGGGCACATGCACAGTTGTCCTGAAATGACAGTGATTTTAACAGGGCTCCCTTTGACTCTCCTTTCCCTGATCTCTGTTAACTGGCTGCTTTTGTTAATCTCACACCCAACTGTTAAGGTCCACTAATTGCCCACTGATTACCTTTTTTTTTTTTTTTTTATAATGATACTCTGGAGCGTGTATTGCTCTATAGTCTGATCCAATTAAATTCAGGTCCCTTTTGAGGAGTAGTTTTTGAGGCTAGTCTTTGAGGTGTGTTCTGACCACAGGAAGACTGTTTTTAAATGTCTCATATTCTGGTTCTTTCTAATAAATTGGAGAGCCTATGGGTAGCTTTGTGCTGTCATAGAGCAACCAGCCTGCGTGTACTTGCTTTCCACTGAAATCTTTATTGGTTTTTAAACTACTGTTAGGTTCGAATTTCTCTATCTGTTCTGAATAAAGTCACTTCCTTTGTGGAAAGCATCAGAACTCTCTTCTTATGGCTTCTCTCTCTGGACAAAATCTCTGAGCCACCGCCCTGGATTGGAGTGGGGGCAGCAGTCTGTTTTTAAGAGTGACATCCTATTTTATGAGGAGGATGCTCTGTGGCATGGTAGCCTCGGGACTTTTCAGCCAGCCTCTCCTGGTGTGGAACTTCTGCTCTACCAGCGTGCTGGGGTGTTGGCAACCAGGATCCCCAGTATTTGTGGCTTCCTGTACCTAGGAAAGAGCTTCCTCATTTTGAGTGGGGCTGGGTAAAGAAAGGGGTTCCTCAACTTCTCTGCCACACTCTCTTGGAACCTCTCTGCAATATGAAGCTGAGGGGAATAAGAAATACTGGGGAGGTACTGCAGTTCTTGACTGAGGAAGGGAGCCCCGTTTTGTTGGCCACACCCACCTGATTTGGACCTTCCGTCACACTGAGCTGAGGTGTGGGGAGGGAGGAAGCAAGCTGTGACTCCAGCGACACAGACCTTTGTTGTCCTTACCTAGATTTAATGGATTTTTCTTGAATAAGTATCTTTGTTTACTTTGTGCCCATAGGATAATATTCAGAGACTCAAAATGGTTGTTATTAAACATTTTTTTTTTAAATAGCAAGGGGACCTTGCTTAATGCTGCCATTTTCTTCCTTTCCATGCATTCTAGTACAAAAATTTATCCTCTTAATATTTTCTTTTCTAATCCATCAGCTTTCTTCCTCTTTGAGCAGTTTTTTAAGAAAGAATCTTTGTCCACTAAATATTGTTTTCCCTCTCTGATTCTTTTCTTGAGTCAGTTGCTCCCTGTCATCAATCTCACTTCCTCTATAGATTTACTTTTCACCTCTTCTGAAATTTCTATGTCTCCAGCTTACACTCTGGGTCTCTGACCATATTTGCTATTGTTTTCTGGGCCTCTGTCCCACAGGTATCTCAGGCATTTCTTAACTTGACATAGAAGGCCCTTTATCTATGACTGCACCCCCTTAATGTTGCAAACCTTTGATCAATATCTTTGGAGGAGATGTGAAGTTTCTATGACAGGGTACACACCAGCACCTGAAACCTGTTGAGTGCTCAAAAATTGTAACTACTATTATTATCTCTATCATTACCCTTTTTCCTTCACACTGATAATTTCCACACCTCCCTACCCCCAGCGTACAGCTCTGTCCAGTCACAAAGAACTAATTTTCTTTTCCCAAACTTCTTCCCCACGTCCACCCCCGTGCCTTTGAACCTGATGCTCTCTCGCCTGGATTTCCCACTGCAGTGCTGGAATTTAGGGTTGAGAGCCAGTCCCCCTGTCTTATTCTCCCACTGCACCTACTAAATACATCTGCAACTGGCATTTCTGTATTTGTCAAAGCATCTGCCATAACAGACCGTGAGCACGTTGAGGCCAGAGCTTGTGTTTTGTCTTCATAGCCTCGAATTCCTAGTAATTAGGAAGGTGGAAGCCATGTGGTACTTGGGGAATGTTTGTTTAATGTAAACATATCTTTATTGCTTGCCTTTCCATTCTTTTTCATTACATGGTTTTCCACTGGACATTGTAATTTTTTACCTTTTAATTTTAGTTCAAAGGAAAGTTGTGTCTAATCTGCCAGGTTTCCCATATACCAATAGATGTCTTAATGTATTTTAATGTAACTTTTACCCCATCTATTAAATGTGGACTGAAGGTCGTTGACATCATGGAAACAGTTGCATGTAGTTATGTGACTAGCTGTTAGTTACACTGGGGGCACTCTACTTCAGTCTCCTTGGACATATTTATAACCTACGTGGCTAATTTCCTTCTGGCTTTTAGAAACAATCAGTTGTTGGAAATTGAAAGAGAACGTGATTCTCGGCTCTGAGTAAAAGTGTTTGTCCTTTCTTGGTGAGGATGTTTTGGGTATAGTGGGTGATAAAACTATATTAAAGGAGAAGCAAGAAGAGTTATGGGAAAAAGAAATTAGAGGGAACACATTAACATTATCTTCACAAAGTAATTGCAGCTTTATCTGAGTGCTTCTGACCGAAAAAAAATGAGACAGAGGGAGAATGTGATTGTCTTCTAGACATGAATCTCAGTGCCTTTAACTGATGTCAGGAGGGGAGCAATTTTACTCAAATAACTGCAGAAAATTGTAAGTCAGAGATCAAAATCGAACAATGATCATGCTGTTTATTATGATGGGAATGTTGGAGAACATGGCTCAAAAAAGTATTTTTAATATAGCTCTGTCATTAATTCCCCCAATGGAATTTAAATATTAGAATAACCTTGAGAAAAAGTGCCCAGCATTCAGAGATGGGTGTGTCATCTTTAAAATCGGTGGCATATTCCCTTTCTCCACAAAGGTGGGCTTGTTCTTGGTTTGTTATTCTCACGTTTTCTGACCTATATTTCACATTAGAAAATGACCACCTTCAGATGCTGGAATGGCTTTGCGGGAAATAACCTTGGTGCCTCTAAAGAGTAAGAAGGCTGTCTGTGAAGTCAATGGTAACGCTGTGCTGAAGCCAGCAGGCTTGGAGCTCGTACTGGGCTCTGATAGCATTGATGACACAACAGCCCTGGCAGTCTCTGCTTGCTCCAGTTCCTGTGTGGGGACAAAATGCAATTATTCCCTAAGCTCTGTTACCACCCGATCCTGCAGGGAAGCAGGCCAGCAGTGCTCTTGCCAATAACCTGAGTTTGTTCTCAGTAAATCGCAGAATCTCAAGGTCTGTCACTTGCCCAGAGCAAAGTTTATGGTGTCCTAAGAACATTTGATTGCATTGCAGAAAAATTAAGTTGGCTTATCAAGAAAATTCCAGTTATGCTTTAGAACATAAAGAGCTTGCTGTCCTTTTTAGAGATTATTTGAACTCGTAAAAGACGATTTCAAAACTAGAACAGACTGTACGTGCACTTTCTTAATTGTAACTCAGAAAAAGGAAGCCTTTCCTCTTTATGAAAGTTAGTTTCCTCCTTCACTGAAAATTTGCAGCAGGAGCTTCTCTTGTTCACTTCATATTACTATTTTCTATGAACCTACAGTTTTATCCTCATCTGTTAAGCAATTGAAGAAGTTGTATATGAAGAAGGTTTTTCTGAGTATTGGATCAAATAGCAATTATGGAAATAGACCAGCAAAATCTCAGGAGCCCTCTGTACTTGGAAGGAAAAAAACACATTCCAAGATTTCTGTTTCACTAGTGGTTAAGGAACTGATGAGTAATCTGTTGGTTCTTCATAGTCACTAATAGTCAGGAAAGCAGAAAAGTTGCTATTGTTCATATATTTGTTATTACTGCTATTAAACTGTATAACTAGATATAAATAGATGAACTTAGAAATGAAGTATGTCCGCTGGGTGCACAAACCCACGTGTATGGACTTAGTGTCTCAGCATAGGCATTAGTATTGATGGTTCCACTTTGCAGTACATGAAATATATTTAAGTATGGAAGAGTAAACACTTGTTTTTTCAGTTTCTAATTAAAAGGGCAAGTTACGGAATTTTAAGAAACAGGTGAAGATTTTCATTATTCTCTTACTTTCATTCCTTTGGCATTGGTTGTGGTTTCGATAATCATCCGAGAGTACTTACTGATTCGGTCTTCAGAAATGCAGCCCAAGTCCTCATGACTGATGCTTATTTCTTTTTCATAAGCCTATCTCACCGTCAGTATGGCTAACATATGTTGAAATAAAGTTCATAGGAAATTGGCCCATTTACTTTTTTAGTACTTGATCTAGGTATGGCTCTAATCTCAAATTGTTAACGTAGTAAACTTACTTTTTATAGGATTTATTTCTTCTCATTATAACAATACTGAATGCATATTGTACAAGGCTTGCAAATTGATGACTATTGACAGAAAACTACTGAAATCATGTCTATATAATGGAATGATAAATAGTAATCTTTTAATGAGCATCAACTATATGGTATGGCTCTCTCCATGAATTATTTCGCTAAATTGTGTCAGGAAGCTGGTAAATGATGTCACTGTGATTTGAACCAAGTCCCTCTGACTCCAAAGTCTACTTTTTCTACTATTCTGCTATTCTATACTATATTAGATTTAATATTGGGTTTATTTTTCATGCACGCACACATTCTCTCTTTCTCTTCCTATGCTGCTGTATTGCTTTGGTACTAAGTATATGGCACCTAGCCTCTGAGAACCTCTGTTTCTGCATCTGTCAGTTGAGTACAATAGTTATTCCTACCTTGCTTTAAGAGGTAAATTATTGTTTACAAAACAGAACAGTGCCTGATGCATATAAGTGCTTTATAATTATTTTCTAATATTTTTATTATACAGAATCATAATTCTTTTCATTTAAAAAATGATTTTGTTATTTTTTTATTCATGATTACATGACATAGACAGAAACTACATTTGCTAGAAAGCCAGGGTTTTTAACTTCCTTATGGTATAGAGGCATGCACTGCCTGAAGACATCAAATATTTTTTAAGCAGAATAGAAAGAAAAAAGTGTTTTAAATGAAAGGATTTCATTTAAACTAAGAGACAACAAGCATGTTAAAGAGAAAAGAAAAAACCCAAATCAGAGGCAAATGTGGCTAAGTAATTTCTAAGAGAACAAATATTCCAAAGAATTTAATTAGAAGTTTTGTGGGTTATTTTGGCCAAATACTTCTTAATGAGCAGGAATCCAAGCTAAATTGCCAAGGGGGAATTGCCATTATTGACTACGATCTGGCATCATTGTAAAGAAATAGTCATTTTTTACATATTTGGCCTAAATGTTCTTCCTAACACTGGCATTTTGCCTTGTCTGAAGGTGGATCTTGAAATGTTATTGATCTGAGACCTCCAGGCACGCTCGACTCTGCCCCAAACTGTGTGATGGATCACAGATCATGGACAATCCGTGGCTGATATATAGCCATTGGCAAAAGTGTAGCCGCTGACAAAGACTGTGAGCACAGCAGCCGTTTTTACCTTACACCCTGGCAGTGGGACAGGAAGATTTAGGGCTTCAATGGATGCCAGCCTAAAATTCATTTTTGTAACAGATTCTTGAGTCTGGGTTTATTGAAGCATGAACTCTAATGTTTTATCCTGGCAACAGAAGATCTGTGGAAAATGAAATAGTCGTATATATGACTGAAACCTTTATTAAATTGCTAGTAGAAAAGTGAGGACTCTAGCTTAGTATATGTGTTCTTTACAACTTCAATAAAATGTCATTTTTATCATTTTTGTCACTTTTGATATGTTGGGTGAACTTAAATCTATACTCTGTTTACATAAATTGTGTCTGACTTTTATCTGCAATTATTTTTTTATGACAAATTAAGAAAGACCCTATAACTAATGCTGCCTAAACTGAAGCAGTTGTGTCCCAAATGTAAAATACATAGCCTGTATGTCAGAGGGGATGTTCAAACTGAGAACTTTTATATGTGTTATGAGAAGTTATTGTGCATTTTAACTCTGTTGCCAGTGGAATTTCTTGCCCATGTATGTTGACTATCAAAATTTATAAAGTACCTACCATATTGTTTTAAATTTTAAAAAGTGAAACATTCCCTCATTTAGCAATTATTTACTAAGAAGATATCACCTGCTGGTCACTGTGCTTAGTACCAGGGACACAACTCTAACCACGGCATTTGAAATCCCTTTTGTATGATGCTTGCCATCTGAGAACATTCAAAACCCAGAAACAGTACATTGAAAAAATGTATATTGTGGTAAATGCTCTAAAGAGAACAAAGAGGTTTCTGAGAGAATGGATGGAAGGGATTTCAAATGACTACTCTGAAGAGATGGCATTTACTCTGAGACCTCGTATAGTCAAGACCGTCTAGGCTTGCTGCTGTAACACCCAGTCACAAAGTCTCTGTGGGTTGTTTACAGAAGACACAAAGCTTAATTCCTGCTTACTCTGCACACCCAAGTACCGGGTGTGAGTTGCCAGGGAGCTTTGTTTATGGTAGTTACTCGGGGGTTCAGCGTGAAGGAGACTGGTCTCAACACATGCCCCCGAAGTGACTGAAGCCAAGGGTGGCAGGGGCGGGAGGACAGTGACGAGCACACTGGCCCTCAAAGGCTTTTGCCTGCAAGGGACGTCTGTTCTCTTATGATTAGCCTCAAAAACTCACATGACGTAGCCATATCTAATTTTAAAGAGGGCAGGGCACCACTTTCCATGTGCCTGAAAACAGGAAAAAATGGGTATTGATGAGCAGCGTTAACGTCTTACACAGGCCTGAGGGATGAGAAGGAACTAGCTGTTTTGAGAGTTGGAGGAATTAAGTTCTTGCACAGCAAGAAGCCCTGAGCTAGGAAAAGAGGTGACTGTGCTTTGAAGACATGAAAGAACAATGGAATTGGAGTGTTGTAAATAATAATTTTTTGTACAATTAAATATTGGTCTACGAGAGTCATTGTTTGGAATAATTGTCTGTCTCCCACTAAAGAAATTAATCTGGTGATGGTGACCAGTATGCTGGAAATATTTTTCTTTATCGACTTTAATTTTGTCATTCATGTCAGAGTGGTTACTTTAGGTTGTGAGCATTTTCCCCATTGTCCTCCATTTATGGTGGGTGTGCAGTTGTGTGGAATATGTCATGATATACTAACTTTTCTTTAGAGGACTTCCATCGAATGTTAAGGCTTCTGGGCTTATAAGAACAACTGTATTTTGTTTCTTGTATGGTTTGACTTGTCTCTGATAGTCCTTAGAAGAGAAAAATGTCTGAAGATTAAAATTGTAGGGTAAAAGAATATCATCGGATAACATAACAGTCTAACCCTCAAGTTATTTTTATATATAGGCATTAGTGAGATATGTCTGATCTCTTGCAGATAAACTCTGAGACATGCCTCTAAATAAATTCCATACTTAAATGATAAGCCCGATTTAGTCCTGGAAAATAGGACTGAATTCCCCCTGATCTCTCAGTTGTTTAGGAATGCTCTGTTCTTAATTAAGTGGTCTCTTTAAGTTTAATACTTTGGATAATTTTAAAAGTCTGGAATATAACAAAAGGCATTTTAGGAAATCTTTCATGTGTATACCACCAACTGGAAAAAAAAAACTTTAAAAAATTTGCTTCAGATCGTTTCTTGCTCTTTCTCCCTCTCTTTTTAAAAAGAAAGAAAACTTTATAGATGAAATTGAAATCCCCTGTGTCCTGTTCATTTTCCATTTTCCTTCCCCTCCTTTTTCAGAGGTAACCACTCTCATGAACTTAGGGTGTATTTAGTCCAGGTTCTTTATACATTTACTACATTCAGGGTTTCCATAAATAGTATTTGTTGTTTTATATTTTTAATGAACATAAATGCTCTCAGTCTCATGTATTCTGCAGCTCATCTTTGTTCAACATTGTTTTTGAGATATTCCCATGTTAGTACACAGAGAATTGGTTATTCATTTTGACCATTGGGCAGTGTTCCATTGCATAAATGTAAAACAATTTACTTATCTGTTCTTTTACTGATAGATTCTTTCATTTAGATTCTTTCTCATTGAATAAGTGTGGTGAGGAACTGCTTTAAAATGTTTCCTTGTGTGTATATGTCAGTTTTTCTGGACTAACCAGCATTGTACCTGTCCATCTCAACTTACTAGGTCTTATTAGATTGCTCTCCCTAATAGTTGGCTTGACCGTGAACACAGTCCTCTCTTAACCAGTACTCTCTTGTCCAGTATTATCCAACACTTGGTGTTTCAGGTTGAGAAGTTGGCCTGCATAGACTGCCACTCACCAGCTCATTAACTTTGGGATAGTACCTAACCTCTCTGTAATCCCTTTCCTCAAAATGAGGATAATAATAGTCGTGTCTTACAAAGTTTTCCCAAGGACTCTATCACATAAAATATGTGAAGTACTTAGAACAATGCTTGCCACATTGTTTTTTAGCCTGTTTGATGTGTATCCAATGATACTTAATTGTTTTAATTTTGTTTCTTTGAGAGTGAGTTTGCACATCTTTTTATGTATTTTTCAATTATTTGTATTTTCTTCTATGAATTATCTTTTTTTAATTTTTCTTATGGTTCTTTTACTTGTTTTTTATGCATACTTTATGTATTCTGGACATTAATTCTTGGTTTATAAAATATGTAGATTCCATAAACCAAGAATTAAAGTGTATATATAAAAATATATACACACACATGCATGTAAATGTATATGTGTGTGTATATATATATACACACACATATACATATACAAACATATATATCTTTCTGTGATTCAGTTACAGGTTCTTAGATTGTTTGTCTTCATTTGAAATTTTGGTTATGGTGACTTTTCCTATATAGAAGATTTTAGTTTTAACTAACTCCCTTTTATTAATCTCTTCGATTTCTGCTTGAAAGTAAATATCTAATTTCTGGGCATGTTAAAATACTTAATATTCTTTGTCTGAATAATGCTTTAGTAATAATAATTTAAAAGGACCTAGAATGTAACACTGAGAGAGAGAGAGAATATGGACAAGAATGAATGTGCTCAAGTATGGATAATATAACAGTATTTTAAAAAGCTGTAATTCTATGAAAATCAAAAAAAAATTCAAATGAACTTCTACATTAAACAATCTGTTTTTCTCCCATCCCCATGCCTTGCTGTCTTGCAAATGAGTTTCAGCTCCAGGCAAGTTCGCTATAGTTTCACTGTGACCAAAGAAATTTACAGCAAAGGGTTCTTGGCGTGAAAAGGGTATACCCAACTTTATTTCGAGGTGGCAGGTCAGTCCCCCGGCGCTGCCACCACTCCAGCCTCCACTCCACTCTCCTCCAGCCTTCCAGCCCTGCCACCCAGTCTCCGGAGAGCACTGGGCGGAACCCCTTACATTAACACAATAATGTCTTACTGCCTAAAGGTGTGGAACCGGTAGCATAGCAACAGGCCATTTACATTTAAGTTCAGTGTGAATCCTGGCCATAGGAACCCCACTTTACCCACACTTGCCCATTATGTATGCCATTTGAACTTCTGGGAGCATATGTCAGACAGGCTTCCAGCACATATGTGATGGAAAATGTTACCTCATAGCAGTCAAGTCAGACATGATAGCATGATTGAAATACTGTTAAGTAGCCCCTACGGGCGACCAGATTCACCTACTCGATTAACAGGATTTAAGTTATTGAAAAGAATTACTATAAACCTTAAATTGTTTTCCGGCTATTATCAACTTAAAATGTTTTAAGAACCATCGGTTCATGTTATATATTTCCTGATTTAAAATTTAAAATATTAAAATTCCCTGCTGTCCCCCCACCAGGTACTTCATTTTTCAACACTTGGAATATTTTATGTGTTCAAACTCATTATATTTTATGTATCCCACAGTCTTACCTGCCTTGCCTTGCTCATTAAGGTTTTCATATAGAATTAGTGCTCTGGGACTTTTAGCCTCATCCAAGGTAAGTTAAAGAGTCAGCCAGTCCTAGGTGGTTTTCTGAAAGTCTGGATCTCATTTCAGCTAGTAGGTATTCTATAACTTGCTGGATGCCACCTTTGATAAAGTGTTTTTTATTCGTATGAAGCCTAAATCAGGGCAGCCCACCTAATTTCTTGTACATATCCATGAGGAGAGACCTCATGGCTGGTTTCAAATCTTGACAAATTAGCATGAATTATGCAAGAGCAGGTTTTCACATTATAATGAGGGTTACAAAGAATCTTTATTAAAACAAGTATATGTACCTTTGTAAGGGTGAAGCCTCCTTTAAACATTGGAATTCTTAGTATTTGCAGGCGAAATAAGGAAGATTAAAGATTGGGACTCTATTGAAGAATATTTTTAATATACCAGTGTTCTAAAACTCAGACACAGGTGCAGAGAATGCTGGCTGCCTATGAACGTCACTCCCTACCTACAAGCGTACAAATGGAAAAAATTATGTGGAGCCCTTACAATTAGCTAACATTTTTAATTTAATTAAAAATTTCTATTGTGAATAGGGAGTTACCAGTATCAGTTGGGGGTCCTGCTTACAAAAAAACAGATGCCAAGTCGGACTCATTGAATTGAAAATACTAACAAAAGGAATATAATTGAAAGGTATTAGGTAGGTACAGAATCCTCAGGCAGTCTGGAAAGGCAAGCTTGGAGAATAGGTAAGAGCCAGTGGAAGCTGCCAGCAGGAAACTCAGCCAAAGTCTTGCCTGGTTAGTTCCTGGTTATTCCTTTGTTCCACACTGTCTTTTCGTTGCTGAGAAAAATTTCTAAATATGTGTATTTGCATCAGTTTTTCCCATCAAGACTCACACAATGGAGATTTCTCTTAAATGAGAAATAGGTTAGATGCAGGTCAGGCCAAATATATTCACATTTTTCTCTACATAGCTCAAAATATATTTTGACCATGATTTTCATGAACTGTATAAATCCATTTTGGGGGCAGTCCAGCTTTGGAATGAAACAATACTGAACCCAGTGGTATAGCCGTCCAACTATTAAAACTTCAGAGGAATTAAAACAGCCCTTTAAGTAAACAGTTTGCCTGCAAAATGTATCATTAATTAAAGGAAACACTATGAGATTCATTATTTCTGTTGAGATGGACAGGTACAATGTATCAAGATAAGTATTCTGTAGTTACCTAGGGATTGGAACAACTTGCTTTCTGAATAGAAGAATGAAAGGTACAACCCTTAGGCACCAAAAAACAGAGCATATGAAATGTGTCATTATAGTTATAGAAACTGGAGGGAGGTGGTTTTTCCAGTAGAACATTTCAAGTTTGATTTCCTTTACTAGTTAGGAACAGAAGACATAAATAATGTAAAATAATAAGGATCATCATCTTCTGGTTTTTGAAGGCAATCAGTGACACATACTCAATCCAGCAAGCATCTGCTTGGAAATTTTAAAATTTACTTTAGCATCAGGATGTTTCTCTGTAGCTGGAATGTTAGCGCAGTTTGGAAACATGTGGACATTTAAGTGGGGTTTCCTTTGATGTTCCCTGTTAGACAGTCAGAGCCTCCCATAAGCTCAGACATCGACAATAGCATTGTATTCCATGCCCTAATTCCTCCCTAGCAAGGGCCTGTTCGCCATGGCAGGAGGCATAGTCTCCTGGCAAGAGAGAGAGGCTGCAGGTAGAAATAGATAATCTGAAAACCAGATAAAGTCATGGCTAATCACGAAGTCATGATGGTGCTTTTGTCACCAGGCCCGAGCAGTACTGCTGGAATTGAGGTTAAGAGTCATGAATCAAAAGGGGTGCTTTCTTTTACAGACCACATAAACGGATAAACGTTGCGCTTTCTGGCGAGGTATAAAGGGAGACTTTTTTTTTTTTTTACTGAGTAAAAATTATGTGGGTCTGGTATTTCTCTTTGCAAAATAATTTATTTCTGGCTGCACAGTATTAATTTTCAGGCTGTGAAACCTGGCTTTGATTCCAAACAGATCTTTGGGAAAGAGGGAGCTTGAATAATAGAGAAAATAACTCCGTAAGGAAGTATATTATTTCTTGGAAGGATCCTGCTATCCATTTAAGTGGTTTCTTCCAGCTTTCACATTCAGGAAAATTGTATCCATATATAATTGAGGAACAAAGCCACAGTGAGGGTTATGTAGGCTTTTGTGCATCCCTCAGCCTTCACCCTGCAATGTTGCTGTAACAGTGTAAGGAAGTAGATCCCAGGAAAGTGTGTTTGCAAACTAGAAGGTGCCCTGAAATGTTCATTCGTAGTCACAGTAGCCACCAGTATAATGAGATTAATAAATAAGAACACAGTTCCAGGTGTTGAGCATTGATTAACAGCCAGGCACTGCGCTAACCACTTGAAGTTTTTATTTCATGACACACACACATCCACAACATAAGCTGTAAGTAAAGTTCTCTTATATTCATTTTACAAATAAGGAAACTGAGTTAAAGTAACTTATTCAAGACTATAGGCAAGTACTTTGTGAAGCTCGGTTCTGGTTGTGAATCCAGAGCTGCCTGCCTGCAATCCTCTGCTCTTAGTCACTATTCTGGGTGCTTTTATGTGTAGGTGATGATGGAGCCACAGAGTGTGACAGTTGACATGTGGCGGTTTCTGAATAGAAGACAAACTGCTTGAAAATGTCAATACTGTGTAAACATGGATACCTCACCTCATTAGCACTAGGAGCCCTAAAAACAAATTTGAGGAAGTTAATTGTGTACATCTCTGTCATTTTTTCTCCTGGTTCAGCCCCTTACTTCTGTTGTGATTATGGGCAAGTTACCAAACTTCATTATGCCTCTGTTTCTTCTTTTTTAAAATGGGCCTAATAACAGTACCTGTGTTATGGTAGAGTTTTAATGACCAGAAACGTAAAAGTATATGATGTGTTTACAGAGGTGATATAATACTACTCTCTCTGTATCGTTTCTATATATGTCTCCCCGTTTCCTCTGCCCTACACAGGAATATGGGACCATGTGCTTTCCATCACCAGTTATAGGGCATGATATTTTAGGTTCTAAAAAAATTAGATGGGATATTTGGTATATAGAGGAATCATGCCAGCAAACAGAAAAACCTCTGAACTATGGTCATTTACAAATATTTTCAGTACTACCAGCAGTTCAGACAATGGTTCGGCAACCGTTAAGAAAGTTTGAATGCTACAAGCAGAGTGTCACAGGTCTGAAGTTCTCCATGGTATTTAAGGTAGGTGACTGCCTCTGGAGGAAAGCCAATTGCACAAAAGATATCGTCTTCTAAATCTATTTCAGGCAGCTGTGTTTGAGAATATGGCAAGGGTCTCACCTGCTGATAAAGGTGGACAAGTGTTTGCCAAAGTATGTTTCATCCCACAATAGTCTTGAGGAATTCTCTTGAAGAAAAATATTTTAAAAGCAAATAGATTTTGAACCCTGCCCACTTTAACCTCCTCTTGGTGGTTAATAAGGCACATGTGTACATTAAGGGTTCCTAAAAAGTCATGTAGTTTCACACACACACATATTCTTTGTTCAACTCTAATATATTTGACCACAAAATCCTTTCCTGACATAATACTCCTAATATTGTGTCAAACTGGTGTTTCACTGACCACATTTTGGGAAATGCTGAGTTATATCATATTTCTGGATCTCAGCTCAGCAGGTGTATTTTGTCATGAAAGCCATTGACACCCAGATTCGCTCTGTTGTAAGCTTCTCATTACCACTTTATATTGAATATTGTAGGAGAATGAGTCAGGAGGCCTAAGCTGTTGCATCATATCCTTCTGATTTGGGGCCACTTGCTGAAACTTTCTGGACTTTATTTCCTTACCAGTTAATCACATGATCAGATCAAATAATCTCAAAGGGTATTTCAGCCCTAAAAGTTGTTATCGAAGACAATTAAATTTAATACCTTACAGTTTTCAAAACGCTTATATATGCCTCATCTAGACTGGCCTGGATACCACTGGGGAAGCCGGCAGTAAAGCCTAGCACCTGCCTAATATTGTGGATAATTTGGAAGTTTACTGGGCAGTAAGAGTTTCACCTTTTATAGTCGTTGCATCTGGCTTCTTGGATGCTTGGCCAGCACCGTCTGTGGTCTTATCTCAGCACTGCAGTCTCTACCAGTGTTGATGCAGTACTTGTTAATAGTCCACCTACTCAGAAAGCAGAAGCTACACTGCTGATAGGATTCGAAGTGAATGGAGCCGTAATACCCAGACTGCTTGTCGAAAGAGAATTTCCGTAAGGGAAAAGTACTTGTGCACTAAGAGTAGGGGAAGTCTATATCCGGGCAGCCATGCAACTGTCTTGAGACTTGGTGCCATTTTTTGGAGATATATCAAAGTGGCATCTAAGCCGGGCTTCATTTATTAGTTGAATAAGGGGGTTACAGTCTTAAAATCAGAAAGAAATAAGTGTGTATGGAAAAGAGAACATTTAATACAGAGCAGGAATTGTTCATCAGACACAGGAACTGCCCCTGGCCCCACCTCCCACATGGTAATTCATGCTGCTGGGAGGTTGCAGGATGGCAGAATATCATGGTTAAGAACCTGTCAGTCACATGAGTCACTCCAATCCTGGCTTGTTAATGCACCATAACTTCGGGCAGTTAGTTTATCGAAGCTTACTATCTTCATTTGTAATGGAAAACTATGCATGCCAACCAAATAAGGTTATTGTCCACATATTCTGAAAGGAAGAGTGTAAGGCCCTGCACGAGTTGCACAACAGGTACGACGGAAGGACAAGAATGACTTATACTTTCAAACATAACCTCCTATAAAGAGCTGTTGTGTCAACATCAAACACCATTTCCTTCTCCAGTTCCCCATGGGGTGGGAAACAGCCACTCCAAGTGTTCGTCTGTAGAACTTTCTGGAATGATGGATATATTCTTTGTGCCTACAGTAAGGTAGCCACTAACCACATGTGGCTCTGAGCACTTGGCCTGTGGCTAGTGTGATTAGGAACTGAACGTTTATTTTATTTACTTTAAATTTAAAGTTCAAATTCAGAAAGCCACATGTGGCTAGTGGCTACTGTTTTGGACAGCAGAGCTATAGATCATAACAAACCACACTGGTGTGTGATTTCCTAACTGCTAAGATTGCTTTCTCTAAAATACTCAGTTTCATGTCACAGACAGGTTCTATGGTTTAAAAAGTTGACTGTGATCCCTTTGAAAGAAAGAACACCAAGTGGTGGTTTCTGGTGAATGTTATCAGCCACACTGTCTAAAATCCTTCTATGGAAGGTGTTGTGGAAAGTTTCAGACTTTTATGCGGTGAAAGAGATAATATGAAGTAGAAACCTCAGGGATCTCTGGAATCTCACTGAAATAATGATGTGCTTATGATCAAGCATTTGATCACCTTAATAAATGTTCCACAAAGACAAAAAAAAGAGTATCATAGTCTCAGTTTACGTGGCACAGAACCGTAAACCATCTAGTAAGGCAAGCTTTGGGTTATGTTCTGATTTTTGTGTGTGTATATGTGTACTCGCTCTGTCAAGTTTGAAAAGATCTCTTTTATACCTTTAAGCCCTACTTGCATGTCAAATTTTTGTTCGTAGTATTTCATATTATATATGATATTGACATATATGGTATTTACATTATATATAAATCTTATATCTTCTTAATGAATTGTAATTTTTAACCTTATGTAATATTCTTTTTTGATTCAACTAGTGCTCTTTTCCCTTGAGGTCCACACTATCTGATACTAATTATTGCTACTTCTACTTCATTTATATTTTCCCTGAGATTTTTTTTTTTTTTTGTCCTATCTTTCACACTTTTTTGTCATTTCACTGTTGGTTTTCTTATAGACAGAATAGACCTGACTTCTGTTATTTTAACCAGACCTACAAATGATTTATTTGATTAACAACTAAGCATATTCATGTTTACTGTGATTTTAATGTATTTGGCTTATTCCCACCATTTTACGTTATGTATGTGCCATCAATTTTGTGGGGTTTTTTTTCTTTTCGCCTTTGTTACCATTTTTGGCTTAATCAGTTATAGCACTCCACTAATGCCGCCGCTCTTCTTCCTTAAGCAGGAAATTGTACTGTGTTCTTCCTTAAACTAGTGATTACCTTCCCATCTTTCATCATTACATTGAAACCTCTATTCCTCACCTACAACTTTTGTGTAGTATTGAAATTAAGTAAGACCTATTCCTCTTACCCTAAGACATTATTTGTCCACATCTTCAGCCCCACCTTGACATCTTAGGGATAATTGATTTCCAAGAACTCATTATGTCAAATGCATCCCCCACCCCTAAATTCCTGACATTATTTCAGGCTATTACCAAGTTCTATTATCATGTGGTCTTTCATTTCAAGAATCTTTTTTCAAAAATTATAAATGAATAATCTGAAGTGTGTTTCACTTGTTTTAACTCTCCATACTATAGATGAGAAAACTAATGGTAGGCTAGGCTTTCATTATCTGTACGTAGCCTACACCTCCTGGAAAAGGAAAGATACATATTTCTTTTAGGCTTCACAGATTCAGAGATTTCATGAGGCTTTTTTGGGGTATATCTTCGTCTCATTGCACTTGTTTAGGACACCATGAGCCATTTTAACCAGAAAATGTAAAGCTACTTTATACTTAGCTTTAGGCAATATTTTTCCTATTATTTATTTATTTTCTCTCTCTTTTTTTTAATCTTACCTTGGAATTCATATTATTCACATTCTGGTATCTAGTCTCTGTCCTCCAAGTCTCACCTTTTATTTTGACACTGATTTCTTAGAAATTTGGTCTGTGTTACAAGCTATTTCTTCCATCTGATTTTCTTGGCAACTCATCTAGCTTGAAGGAGTGACTATTTGTTTTCTGTTCTGTCGGTGCTGCATGTTGAAAGGGTTTCCTTTACTGAGCCAAAGGAAGACTTTAGTCTTTTAATTTGCATTTGTCCGTTCATGAAGCAGACTGCCTGAAGACCATGCCGGTCAGGCTGTGTGGGCTTCTCGAGCAATTACAGACTTGCAGGCTTGTAAAACAGGTGGTCATTTTTATTTTACGGAAGTGGTATCAGTACTGTAACCTTTCCACTGAGAGGTCACAGGGGAATCTCTCAGCTCTTGAGACACTCCTGGTGCTTATGTATGAGGAACAGGTATAAGGCTCTAGCCAGAGAGGCAGGAACAATACGCTTCATCGGTATAGACCCACCTGTGCTGAACCACCAGTGCCGGTAGGATCTGTCGCCCACCTGCTGTTGTTCATGCAGCAAGTCACAGAGACAGGGCCACCCCCTTTGGAAGCCAAATGGTTCCATTGTTTAGATGCTACCATGTCCTCCTAGAAGACCGTATGATCTGTGGTCTTCCTTGCTCTTCAGCATTTCCTTAAAACTCCCAAATAATGGAAACCCCAGTAATGAATCACATGGCATTTGCTCTCTGCTCAGGAGAAATCCCAGCTCCTCTGGTTAGATGGTACACTGCACCTTGTCAGGACGGATTCATAGGGAGGGGCTTTTGTTTTCCCATCGTGTATTTCATAACATATCCTCGGAAGAGTGTGATTTATTTGGTTTGATTGACTCAACAACAAGTATTATGTGGCTCAGAAGTTGATCTAGGCAGAAATCACAATAAGTAAATAGTATATCAGATTCATATTGTATAACAGCTCCACCAGCAAATTATGCCTAATGTTTTATTCACTGCTGCTGTAATCCAGTCTTGTGATCTCATTGTGTTTGTATCAAGCGATATATAGGATCTGGTTAAGCATTGGTTTCCATTGATTCTGTTTCTGACTTTTTTGACAATGGATAATTGTTTTGTGAGCACACACTACTTTTCCCTGAAATTATTCAGATCTATTTAATTTTGTACTATAAGTTTTTTCATAGGTACCATAAAATTTGATACTTTGTTGCCTTGTGTACGAACCATCTTTTGTGTTAATTGTTTATGTCTCTGGCCCCCTTATTAACTCATAGCAGAGTATATTTGTCTCTTTCACTTTCTTCTTCAAAGGTGACAATATCCTTCTGCTTAAATAATCTTAATAGTTTTCAGCTTTTGTCACTTTCTGTTGTCCTTAAAGTAAGTTAATGGGTTTTGCTCTTGGAAGAGTGCACTTTAAGTTCATAGGCCATGAATTTTAGGACCACATCTCGGATGGCCTTCATCCTTATGAAACATGACATCAAAGACAGCAATCTTGCTTGCACCATTAGCCAGCACCAATTATCCTTCCTAGTTCTTCATTCTGCAAGAACCCTTTGATGTCGGCAGTAGTCTTGCACTTTGGAAGACTTTAGAAAATGGTGAAAGGGTCCTTCTTTACCGAGTCCGTGTTCCATTGAAGTATCAAATAATGGTATTATGTTTAAAACAAAATGCGGTGCAATTGTGGCAATTAAACTAATTACTCGTGTATTTGCAGAAGCAAAAGTCTTCAATGTTTCTTCAATGTAAAGGGAGAGAACGTTTCCCTAATGTAACGTAACTAGATGGAGACTTAATCTGGGGAGAAACCAAAGGCAAAGTAGAACGGGGCTTGCAGACTGGAAGTGAGGAGATCATAGGGGTGGCAGGAGGCGTTTGGGGGTTGTCACAATGGTCATTAAAATGGGAAAGGGCTTTGGTCTCTTTGGAGAAAGCAAGGCCGCCAAAGCCGAGGACACAGCCGATGTGGGTCTCGGATTTCATGCGCACGGCGCTCATGGTGGAGCACTTTGGAGTCTGCTGGATCTTTAGGTCAAATCTCTTCTTCACTTTTTTTTAGCTTTTTGATCCTCCGCGTATGACTTAATCTCTGACTTCTGATTTTTTCATCTACAAAAATACTTTTTTAGCACCTCAGAATAAAAGATAATTAATAGAAACGGTCACTATCAAGTGCCTACCACAGAGTTTTCTTCCGTTACCTTCCCTTAACAAATAGGAACAATAAGCTGCTGTCATTTTTCAAGGACAACAATGAGGTACTATATCTCACCCCATCATGAATAAAAACTAAACCATTTGCCTCTACTTAGTGTTGGAGAGGCTGTGAGGAAACAGCTTCTCTTCTGTGCTACTGTTGAGAGTGTAAATTGGTACCATCTACTTAGAGAGCAGTTCTGAAAAATGTTCAAAGCGACTCTTGCCCAACAAGTCTGGGGCCAGAATTTTCCCTACAGAAAGCCAAAGTCTGTGGTCCACAAATACCCAGAAATACCCATGCAGCCTTACACGCACTTGTACACAACTGTGAACAACAGAAACACCCATCACCAAGCAAGTATTAGTGTTGTAGGGGGAAGTTTCAGCGCCCTCCATGGTGACTCTGTATAGGAAAAAGACTCAAAGTTCATTTTGGAGTTTCCACCAGATTATTTTTTCACTGTGGTGAAATACATCAAACATAAAATTTACCATCTTAACCGTTTTTAAGTGTACAGTTCGATATCATGAAGTACATTCATATTGCTGCACAGCTGTCACCTCCATGTGTTCACAGAACTCTTCATCTTGCAAAACTGAACCTTCACACCCCCTTAACCACCAACTCCCCCTTCTCCACTGCCCCCAGCCCCTGACAGCCACCATTCTTTCTGTCCCTATGAGTCTGACCACTCTAGGTACCTCATGTAAGTGGAAGCATGGAATATTTTTTCTTTGTACCTGACTGATTGTCACTCACAATAGTGTCCTCAAGGTTCATCTGCATAGTAGCAGGTGTCAGAGTTTCCTTCCTTTTTAAGGCTGAATGATATTCCATTGTGTGCATTTTGTTTATTCATTCATCCACTAATGGACTTGAGTTGCATCCACTTCTTGACTATGAAAAATGCTGCTATGAACATGGGTGTACAAATATTTCCTCAGGTCCCTGCATTCAATTTTTTAGGGTTTATTCCTTGAGCTTTTAAATTCAACTTATAAATAGCACTAATCTATTAATAAATCTTCCAGAATTTAATGACCACTTTAAGAGACCTTTAAATAATATTTGGTTCCATTTTCATACTTAGTTAATGAAACACCTCCGTACCTTTTAAACTGATTATATATACTAAATGCATCTAATTTCTTTCTTAAGTGCTTCAGTTGTGCACCTTAAAAAATTTTGCAGGTACTCAAATAACTCATATAAGCCTAATTATAAATTTAGTATATATAAATACTCACATTTATGGATATAAATTCATAAAAACCTGAAGTTCACTTAAAGGACCCAATTCTGTATATAAGCAGAGTCATATTTTAACTTAAAAAATCAAAACTCCAAAGTTACTTAAATTTTTTTAAGTAACTTATTTTAAATTGTGGTTACAAGGCAATCTAATGGAATGGAGTAAACTCAGTTAGACATTACAGGTACATAATTTTGCACAGATTCCTTAAATCAGAAAATACTAATTTAATGGCTTTGCTTCTTTTAAACATTTCTGTACTTAATTCTAAAATATCCTGAGATTGACAGATGCTTTTCCATCAAGGAAGACAATGACCGTCTCAGTTATTTGAGTTTATTTAAATATTTAGACCAGGCATGAAGTCTGGATCTGCAGGCATTCAGTGTGAAATTTGTTGAAGCTAAGAAAACTATCGTATCGTCCCATATACTTTTGGGGGCTTCCTCCTTTGCACGCTCCAGTTATAGCTGTGATCAAAGATTTCAGCTGGCACACTGACTAGATTCTCAATTATAACTGTAATGGAATGCACTAAGCCTTGTTTATAATTGCTATGTCAAAAACCTCCATTACTCAAAGGAGACAGTCACATAGAATTGTTAGATTCAAGTTACACACATTCCACCATTCTTCATTGTACTCACTGATGGCTGCAGCCCCCATACAAGGTGAGCACTGGATTACATGATGCATTTCTTTGGTTCCTGAGAATGGAAATCCCTTCTTGCCTAAATCCAAGAACTGTGCAAGTTGATGGGACACTGCACATATGTTCATATACCTTTTAGGATCAGACAATTCTCTGTATACTAATGTGGGAATGGATGGCATTTTGGATAGCTTATGCCAGTTTGACTCATAGTTATAGTATAAAGTCTTCTAAGAGGGCCATCCCATTGCACACCTCTAAGGGATGGCACTTACCTTACAGTACAGGTGGGTAGCTTCCCAGGGTTAGGCAGTGTGCTCTCCGTGCTTTATCATTGCCTCATTCTGCTGACAGCTATATCAGTGATATCACAGCCACGTGGGCAGCTGACATATTGCTCTCACCATGACTGTTTTCCCTCCCTGTGGGGCCTCGTGGGGACATCTACTGCTCATCTCACTGCTTTCTCCCAGTTCTTAATCTATCAGTACTCTCCTCTTCTTATTTCACATTTCATCCACTGTAGATTCCATGGTCTGTGATTTTTAAATATGTGTAGTAATACCCTACATATCTTGCCATTCTGAATTTTTCACACCCGACAGACAAAACTTTCACCCTGGATGAGCCGTAATTTCTAGGTGAGCCTCTGAACTGCCTAGAACTACTGGAAAAAAGTCCCCAAACAGGCAGATTGATCCCACTACACGTTCACCCACTATAGTGAAGCCCTGGATGTCTCCTCAGGTCAGCACCTCTCCTGCTATCTGCACTGCCATCTTAGCCTCAGAGGTCTGACACCCCAGCCACCCTCACCGAATACCTAATGTCCCACCTCCCATTTCACAAAGTAAATAGGAGGTGGGGGACAGGACACATCTCATTTCCCCACTTCTAAATAAATATGCCTACAACTCTGTGCAGCCTGCTCTTCTTCCTCTGGCTACAAGGGAAGTGCTTTTCCTTTCATATTTAAGGCTAAGTCTTCTACACAAATTCTGGTTTCACTCTCAGCCTGACTTCTCGGGGATTTTATGCTAGAAATCATCATTCTTCTGTCAGTCATAAGCTCTCCCTTTCATCTGGGTCATTCCCTTGGCTTTTAGAAATGTTCATCTCTTCCACAAAACAAAACCCCCCCAAGTAAACAACAACAAAACCCTTTCCCTCAATCCCAAGTCCCCCACCAGACCTATTTCTGTCTTTACCTTCTGGAAACCTCCCCAAAGGTTTTCTAGTTCGTACAACAATAGTGTTCAGCTTTAATTATCTAGCACTGTTTAGTATCTCCAGTTACATTTAGAGGACTTATAAAATGATATCAGAATCCCCATATATATTAAATTGTATTTATTTAAAGTAAAATAGTATCATAGGCTATAATAAAAAAGACAGAAAGTAGAAAATATTAGCAAGGACATGAAGAAGTTGGGACTTTCATTCATTGCTGGTAGGATTATTAAATGGTGAAGCTATTTTGGAAACAGGATGACAATTTTTTTTAACATTTTAAACATAAATTCACCATACAACCCAGCAAGGGACCACTAATTGGTTAGGAGGAGTGGTATATCCATATAATGGAATACTATTCAGCAATGAAAAGGATTAAGTACTGACCCATGCTATCACATTAATGATCCTCAAGAACACTATGCTAAGTGAAAGAAGCAAGACAAAAAAGACTGTATATATGATTCTGTTTATATGAATTGTCCAGAAAAGACAAATTTATAGTAACCAAAATATCAGTGGTGACTAGGGCTAGCAATGTGCACAAGGAATCCTTTTAGGGTGATACCAGTATTCTAAAATTGGGTTGTGATGATGGTTGCACAATTAGATAAATTTACTAAAAATTACTGAATTATATAATTATGATAGGTGAATTTATGGCATATGAATTATACCTCAATGAAGTTGCTTGTAAAAGAAAGCAGCAAGCAGCCAAAGTGTTTGATATTCTAACTAATAATTGCTTCACAAATACAAGTGGAATTATATAAAGCAGATTAAGATGATACAGTGTGCTTTGATATTAGAAAATCAAAATAGCAGTATTGGTGTTTCACAGCTAATTTCTAACAACATTTTCCCAGTCATAGAGTAATTAGGAAAATAATCTATTTCTATTGCACTGGCTCCAGCATACCAAGTGATAAGCAGTTCTCTCCTTTTATAGTTTTCTACCGCACTGCAAGTATGCCTTGACTCTATGACTAGTTAGCATGGTGCCCAGTAATAGTGTACTTGCAGTGAAATCTTGATGAGAGAATGCATGGTCCAAAACATTTAATGAAGGTCTTTAGAACTCTTTGGTCATAAAAAATGCTAGTGAAGCTTGGGACAGGATGTTTTCATCTGATCAGGAAATTTAAATCTCTTTTCAATGTCTAATACCTACTCATATTTTACATGTTAGTAATTCTTGAATTAGTAGGTGACATTGTAAGTTGAAATTTCAAAGTGATAAACTGCCAACCAGAAAACAAAATGTAATCACACAAGAAAACTGGTTGAGCACAGTCTGTAAGGAGAAAAATATAAGCCAAAGAAACAAGAAATGGCAAACTGTTGCCAGGAGAGTGAGTCCGGGGTTGGCCTTCAACGGGAAAGGCCATTTGCAGAAGACAGATAGCTATCCTTGTCCAGATACTCTCTTTCAGAGAGACCAGACCAAGAGGACATGATTTTAAGGTGTAGTCAGAAGAAGGAACAAATTTTCTGACATGTTAGTTTACTTAAAAACGGGATTTGTAAGAGGGTATCCAGGCCTCTCTCTGGGAACCCTTAAAGTGTACAGAATGGACCACAGGTATATATGCCTGAATCTACACACACACAAAAAAAAATTTTTTTAATTTTTTTGTGAAAAATAGACATTTTTCCACTTGTTCAAAACCTGGCTTATTGAGAGTCTGATATTTACTTAAAATGGCAAAGTAATGTGTTGTCTGAAAAACAATAGACAAGGTTTAAAAAATTCATGACAGGGCAATGTGTGGTGTGGGAAGCAGGCTTATTTACTAGGTTGACATATCTACATGTATACTGCAAAGATTGTCTTTTTCAAAAAACGTGATTTGCAGCCAGCACATCTGTTGTTCTTATGTAAGGGATTAAAATGAGCTATTTTTGTTGAAGTTCAGCTGCAGAGTAACAGAATGTTACTTTTTAGCCAGCTTGCTAAAAGTTACCTACTTAGATTTTGTTTCTTTGTATTGGACTTTTAAAATGTTCTTTTCCTCTCTATGAGAAATTCTCCTTCTTAATTTAAGGAATGGAAGTTTTCTGTGGCTTTTACCTGTGTTTTTGTCTAATCTCCAAAGCTGAGCATTTGGAATATTAAATTATATCCAAGTTTGACTTCCCAGTAACAGATTTTCATAAAAATCATATCCACATTATTGACTCTTCTTCCTTTGAATGTGATACTGTTTTGTTCTTACAAAGATGTGTAATGAACTTTCCTCTTCAAATGGAATTACGTCATTTGCATTAGGGCTTACCAGGAAATCACGACTATCATCTTAAATTTCCCAGAGTTAATAAATTATATGCATACAATCTCTGCGAAGGGGCAAGGAAAACTTTTTTGCATGTTTCTGTTGTAATTTTCTAACAGATGTGAACCACTGAATTGGTCAGTCTTCTGGAAACAGACCTTTCTCTGATTTCCTGTGTCTCTCACAGCAGCAGTAATAGCATTCAGAATGAAAAAATGTGTAGTTAATGATTCAGGTCTGCTTAAAAGGATGTATGCTGATCATCCAAAAGGTTCATCAAAGTAAATTATAGCAGGAAGAAGGATAGAGGAGAAATGCCTAACTTGTAAGTTGCCTGTTACCTAGATCAGTCCTTCTTAAACTTGGAAGTGCATACGGACCTCCTGAACATCTGGTTAAAACACCGATTCCAGTTCCCATCCAGGGCAGGACCTGAGTTTGCATTTCTAAGTAGCTCCCAAGTGATGCGTATGTTGCTGGCCCATGGACCCCACTTTGAGATGCAGGGGTCTTAGTAGGCTGTCCTTACTATCCACAGAAGGGCCTGCCTACAGATCATAGGTGACATACATTTGCTAACGTTTTTATCATCGTCGTAACAGAGCTGGACGATGGTACGACCATCTTCTAGAGAACAGAGATATTAACTTACCTGGAAAGAACCTATGACTATATGCATCTTAGTACTGTCTTCCTACCCGAGCTACATGCAGCATTAAATAGACTAATACAGAAATAGAAATCAGATTGTTAGTATGAAATGTTTTTGGGCCACCTAGACTACCCAAAGTATATTTGTGATGTGGAAGATGTATCTTTATTGGTTCTGTTTGGATTTTCTGAACACCTGTTCTACACAGGCAGGCAAGAGCAGGGCTCGGGAGGGAATTGCAGGATGCTGGGAGTAGGTGAGGCCAGTGCGGTGGTGGCCTGAAGGGGACTACCTCACTCCACCACCACCGTGGAGCGTGGCAGGCCTGGCGTGTCCAGAACGCCAGCTTTTCAAGAAAAATCAGAAACACACATTTCATGTGAAATTTCCCAATGTAAAAATGTTGGCTACTAATTTCTTTTAAATATTCTGTGGGCCAAGAAAAAACATCTGTGTCCCAGACACAGCCCCTGAGCCACCCATTTACCAAGTCTGGTGTAGGACACGTTGAAATCTCATAATGCACTTCTCGTGACTGAGAAATTATGAATTTTCAGAATGAAACTTTCTGGCCTTCTGTCTTCAAACACTGAAGTCAGAAGAAGTAGGCTCTGTTTTATGTATTTTAAATATTGGTGTAAGATTGGCACACGATCATAAAACCTGTCTTCCCATCTTCTTTCACGTTCCAGATTACAGGACAGGCCCTTGTTTCACTCAGGTCAACAACCAGATGTGCCAGGGGCAGCTGACAGGCATTGTCTGCACGAAGACGCTGTGCTGTGCCACCATCGGACGGGCCTGGGGCCACCCCTGTGAGATGTGTCCAGCCCAGCCTCAGCCCTGCCGGCGGGGCTTCATCCCCAACATCCGAACTGGAGCTTGCCAAGGTGAGCTAGCTGTCCGCCCACGTGCACAGGGTCACCCACAGACGGGCGTTCCTCCACTGCCCTTGGGGCATGGTGACCTTTAATCCGGTGCCATTTCCAAAAGGAGCCTTATTAGCAAACCTATTTTTCAACTCTTGATGTAAATGGAGAGGAGAATGAGATACTATGAAAAACGGGGGAAAATAAAAATGAAATAGTTTAAAATATGTAATATAAGCAGAGGATAAACCACTCCATGTCTCCATCCAGATGATACTACACTATCTCCGTCATAGCCCCTCCAAGTATATTCATGTAAATGCCCAGGAAAAGCATTTTTTTCTCTCTCTCCGGAGCTAATCTCATTCAAGGTATGAGAGCCTGAGCCCAGGCAACAGGGAAGAGAGCTGCCTGGTATTGTTAAGAATAGCATCTTCAAAGAGCACGAACTCAGTCCCTGACTGCAGTTATCTCAGCGCTTAAAGCCTGGTCGGTCACAGTCTTGCCTTCAGCCAATGTTTCCAACCACATCCTGATGCACATTTGACACATCGGGGCTGGTTTGGGGCTCTGAGGATGCTACAGCAGTAGACTCCAACCCAAGTAGCTGAAATCTGTGACATATTTACTGTGCAATTGTTTAAATTACTTTATCTGCCACCAGGATTCTTACCCTTTTTCGGCCATTTCTCTGATACCGTTTGTATTAAACCCATATTTAGAGCTTGGAAACAACTCTGTAATGGGCTCTCCAGTGGCAGGAGGATGATAGGAAAATGGAAAATTATTATTTTTTTTATTCACAGAAATGGCACCACTCAGAGACATGGAGAGTTAGGTTTGTTACAGTAAAATTATATACAAAGTTAGATCTGAGTCTTTCCAATTGATGTTAGCAACCAATGTCAGAGGCAGAGATGTGATCTACCCAACCCATGGAAATGGTACCCTGCAGAAAGCCAGTCCAGCACCCTGAAACCCACATGAGAATTGTAGTTTAGGGAGCCTGCACGTAGCTTCAATTCACTGAACCATAAAATGTGAATGCTCTGCATAATTTGATAAATGTATCTCTGACCGTGGCCTCTAAAGATTTTGTTAAAATGGTCTATACTGAAACTCTTCTCAAGTAAGAACTCTAGGGGTAACCCAAGGAGTGAACATATAACTCAGCAGACTAGCAATTTTATGTTCAGTCACATGTAAAAGCCGCATCAGCTGTGGACTTAGAATGATTTTGTGAATGGTTTGTCTCTTGAATTAGTACCCATCACAGGTCAGACATAAATAGGAAGACTGGATTAATGCTGTTTTTAATCTCATGTTTTCTGTGGATAATAAAACTCAGTGTCTTTGATGTGACTATCAATCTGATGTGTAAGTTCCTGATAAACAATTTTTTTTCTATAGAAGATACACTATACTATATACTATATAACATTTACCATCCTATGTAAGATGTCCTAGATTACCATACAATGTATATAATTTACATAGATTACTATTAACTAGAAAGAACTGTATATATCTACTAGATTAATACTGACTAGACTTACTAGAGTCAATTCTTCTATAGCACTTACCACTTTGTGATATACTTGCTTCTTTTCCTTATTGCTTTTACTGTCGGCCAGCTGGAATGCAAACTCTATTAGGGCAGAAACCTGTTTTATTCATTAATGTCTCTGAGGCATCTAAACAGTGGCTAACATACAGCAGATACTCAATAAGTACCTTTTGAATTAATAAAGGGGAGTAAGATTCAAATACTTCCCAAACCAGTATTTCATAGAAATGAATAGTCCAGGTTGAGAAAAGTCCTTAATGTCAACGAAAACATTCCAGATTACTGAGTTTCCTCAACTTTTATATCTTGAGCTTTTCTATCTTGATATTTTGTCAGGCCTCGTTTTTCTGGACACAATTATTAAAAATGTGTGATCTGATCTCAAACTTCCTGAATGTCCTGTCGGATTTAGTAATGTCTGGAGGCTTATTTATTTGATTTTGTTTACTCAGTGGAGATAATTTTTGGGCTTCATTTGTCTAAATATCTAATGGATTAATTCAGCAACAGGAGCAAAATGAAATTTGCCACATGCTTGAAATGTCTGGAAAAGCAAGTTTTGAAAAGTTCTGGTTTATTTCAAAACCATGGCATAGTCAGAAAGTTCTCAATTAAATACTAATCTTCAGTTCAAGCTATTTTAAGACATCTTACTATGATTTCATTTTTCCCTTTAAATTCCTAGACTGTTTCCCAAATACTCTGCCAAATTAATTTGGAAGCTACACAGCATGAAAAAATAACATAAAAAAAAAACCATGATACTTGCGAGTCATACTTTTTTTTCTTAATAGTGATCTTTCTTATAAGATAATGGAAAATTTCTGTGGAGTTAAAGATGAATTTCAGCTGTGTAGATGATAACTGTAAATAGCTTGATATCTGAAATATGGTTCATATTATCCAAAGCAGGACATTTCTGAAGTTCTAAACACAATGTTATCCTGGTGCTGAAGCACTCAGTGAATTACCTCACCTGTGGCTTCAGAGGGAGTGAAACCTGATTGTGTAATGAACAGAATAACTAAAAAAATGAGGGTCAACAGAAAATTAAGAGCATACGCCTAAAAAATTAAGCTACAGTACATTTTCTGTTTTTAACTGTTGCCATGATGGCTTAAGTAAGCAATGAGAAAGGTGTACAGTCCCTGGGTATTGGGAGGCCAGTCCTAACAATTTATGACTCCTTCAGGATTGAGAGCCGCTTAAATTCTAGCTCTATGCCTAAATCCAGTCCACATTTAGCCATGTACTTTCTTCATTTTCTTACATTTTAAAGGACCCAAGTTAGCTCACATAGGCCTTAAAGTTGAAGCTCTTAAAATGAGTGAATTAAAGTTTTACCAAGTGGCATTAAGTCCTTTTCCATGAATATTTACGAAGTTTAAATATGTCATGAACTGCCACGTGCATGTGTTATATAAGTTACAAATTGTTTCTTCTTTTTTATTTTTATCGCTATTTTTATATGTGTCTGCTTAAATTAGAAGGATCTTTGGTTGAAAATTAGGACTTGATTTTGGTCTTCCCAATTTTTTAATGAACGGTGTCCATCTAAAAATACAAAAAGTATGTTAAGATAAAATGTCCCTAGTTATTCATTTATGTTGGTTGATTTTTCGGACGTAGGCTTTTCAACGACTCTACACATTTCAAAACCGGAAATATGACAGAAGGACTATGTTCACTAGATTCGGCTTTTGCTTCCTCATTGGCAATAGCCACAGACGTGCTGAACCTCCGCTCTGTTCCATGCAATGTGAGAGGCAAGAAATTCAGACATACACCACAGTCAGGACCTAGTTAGGACACAGGGCAAGGGCTTAGATAAAGAAACAGCAGTACAGACTCTAAAGTGGTCCCTGCAAAACATGCTTGTGTGTGTTCTTTTCAAATGGTGGTAGTGTTTAGATACACGTAATTCCTTTACTCACACTGCGCATGAAAAATGTAGAGCAGCTGAGTCTCAGCAGAAACGAGGCAGACGTGGCTGTGTCCGCAGCTGCACTCTGAGAGAAAGACGCCCTCCATAGAAAGTTATTTCCAGGCACATATAGCACAAAATGAAAAGGGGATTTGGCCAATATGATTAGCATAAATTTTTAAAGACAAATATATCTTGTCTGTGGATGTTGACCAAGTTAGCCAGATCATTACAAAGTTTGACTTTAGTTCATACGGTGTGAACACAAGCCATTCCTATCCAGTCAAAAAATTTCCTTCGACGTGGTTGGTTACAGAACCTCTTACTTAAAGATGGCAGAATATTTCCCTTCTTCTGACTCAGCAAAACCAGCAAGCAAATGATTAATGGAGAATAAGGCGTTCTAAACTAAAAGTCTGTACCCCCCATAAGAGCGGTGAGCACCTGCAGCTGTTGGGAAGGCGCTGGGACAGGAAGAACCTCGTAAGCATGTGAGGTGTACATCAGCGTCCCAAAGAGAATGTCCCCCTGGAGAGAAGGACCATCCCTGGGAGAGACGCGACCGCAGAAGGGATAGCGGATGGGGAATCTCTGGAGGCAAGCCATTGAAAATATCCTCCAGCCAGCCCTCCAGCCCAGGGAAACTCCCCCAGGTGACAGAGAGGGCAGGAAAGGGAAGAGGTAGGAGCCACTAGTGAGCCACTCCGAGCCTCCGGATCTGAAAGGGCAGAGGTGGGAGCCGTCCCAGCACCTGAAAGTCGAAAACGGATACCCAGGGGAAGCCAAGTGGGAGAGAGTTTGATGAGAAGCCGTGTCAGGCCGTGTTCCCAAGAGGCTTTCAAACCACCTCTTCCCTGTTGGCTCTTCCCACTGTCTTGCTTCAGCAGGAAATGGCCCCTTTTAAGATGAGTAATAAAGAGAAAAGGCCTACATACAAAAACTGAAAAAAAAAAAAAAGAAAAAACCTTAGGAAAAGGCAGATGAAGATGCTTCCCAGGGGAATTACCCAAATAAACACAGAGCTCATTTGTTTCTCTCTTACCTCAAGGAAATGAAAACCAATTTGGTCCTTCTTTGGAAAGGTGCCCAAAGGAGAGTTACGGGAGTTCAGTAACGACAATCAGAGATAAAAAGGGAATGGGTAGTTGTCAAGAAAGAAATGAAAGGAGGATTTAAAACTTTACTTAACACATATATACTTACAACATACATAGAACTACAAAAAAAAAAACAGTGACAAAGGCTAAGCAGACTGAAGAAAGCAGACCAAGGGCACTGGAAAAGATGCCTAGAGAGAAAATTGAAAACAATTTCTAACCTAGATCAAGGCCTCAATATGCAGATTGGAAGGCATGAAACTTCAATAAAGAGACCATAAAGAATATCCCCTAGGCATAAGAGAATAAGCAAACACTTTTTGGTCAGGGACTATCCCAGATGATCTCAGACCTCTAGAGCAACTCAGACCAGAAAATAGTGTGACAGTGTCTACACACTTCTAAGGTAATGACCTGTCCCGGATTTTATCTAAATAAAATGACTTCCATTGTGCTGCAGAGAATCAATTATAGGGGGTCAGAGTAGAAGCAGAGAGCCCAGGTAGTGGTTGATGCAATAGTACACGGTATACGACAGGTTGAAACCAGAGTAGAGGCAGGGGAAGATTTGAGATGCATAAGCACTTGTTTTGACGGCAGGACGTGAGATGAGTGATGGGGAGGCGCCCAGCTTATCTCCTGGCTTTCTGACTCTGACAGCAGGACAAATGACGGCTTTTTTTTTGAGAAGAGGAAGATTGAAACAGAACCATGATCCTCCTCTTGGCACAAGTTTTGAGTCCTATAGGTAGTAAGTTATCCACATTTGCCTGTCAGGATGATCATTTTTTATTCAACATTTGAATTTTGTAAATACGTAAGTAGGCCTGACTGAATCAAGCCATAGTGTACAGTTGCCAAGAGACCCTGTATTTTTTCTCAGATTCCAACCAAATACCCTATACTTCTCTGACCTGTTCTGTAATTGCTGTACTTAAAGGATGGCATTCATTTTTATAAAAGTACAAGTAGTACCTGTGAATATCTATGGAGTATAGAAATAAGAACTTACATTTTAGAAGTGGATCTAACTTGGCAACAGGCAAAATTTTAAAATGCTCACTGTTAAATTAAGTCATAGGAATTGGTCCTTAGCTACCTCAGATATAAATTAAATGAACCATTTTTATGCGCCTGTACCACTGCACATACTTTTTCCGTGTTTTAATGTAAGTTAAAAATAGCATACCATCTATTACTAATGTATAATAAAATCAATTTAATCATTTAGGCGCGTTTATTTGGAGAAGTTGGAGAATAAGTGAGTTCATGACCTAGAATTACTGTTGCTTTGTTACCTAATTTATAACTTTAATAGATGTAGACTGAAGTGATTACATAAGGTTAAATTTCAAAAGATTTCATTTTATTCTATAAAATCCTCATGTGGGATTTTAAGTTATTCAACAATTAAATAATAAGTTTGTGCCTGAATTGAAGAGATGAACAGGGACACATCTGTATAATCTGGGCAACGGAAAACTAATCAGACATTAGTAGTTGCTAATGCTCGCACTTGGAAGTTGTGGAAACCCTTGGGTAGTTTGAAAGTCTGAGACTTGCTTTTTTTGTGTGTTTAGAGACAGCTTTTGTGTTTCTAAATTCACGTTGATTATTTCTATAAGGTTTCTTTAAAATATCTTTTTGTATTTTCACTTGATCTCCCTAAAGAAATTAATTCTGTATATCTGTGTAGCCTAGGATATTTCAGAAATAAAGGTTTTAGTTTTCCTTCTCAGAAAATACTTTTTAGGCAATTACAAAATAGACCCTTTTCCTTTGAAAATGTATTGAATCAACTGAATATGCAGTTGAATAATTTCTGAAACAGTATTAAGGGATTTCAGCTTTTACCATGATATTCATTTTCTGACTTATCTGCCAGGAAAAGAGGTTTCTAGGGATGTTTTATACCACACTATAATGAGGGTGGAAATGTAGTACGTTTTTAAAATAATGCGGTTTGAAATGTTCGGAGTGAAACTGTTTAGTATAGAAACTTCTTAACCATTTCTTTCTTTCTGGCTGGTTTATGGTTGGATCAGCTATCTGTTATTAAAACAGTGAAATCTAATTTCAGTATAAAATATTTTGGCCTGTTGTAATTAGTTTTATAGATAGACAGTTAAAGTGAGGAAGAAGTAATAAGGTTGCTAAGCTCTTTTGTAAGCATAAGTTCTCTAATTTATACACCAAGGCTCACCAAACCTGTGGGCTTACAAAAAAGTAGGGTAAATTGATATACACTGACACAGAGATGTAACCACAAAATATTTTTAATGAAGGAAAGATGCAGAACAGCACATACAGTGTTATTGTATTGTTGTTAAATAAACAGACTCTGTGTATGTATGTAAATAAAAGTCTGAAAGAACAGACTGCTAGCTTTTATCAATGGTTCTTTTTATGTTTTTAACACTATCATTAGCATATTATTTTGCAATTAAAGATACAATATTAATAAATCTGTTATGTTAGCCTGTCCATTTTGAATAGGAAACATACATTTGTATAAGCTTATATATTTTTATATACTGTGTCACAACAATATACTGAATTAAAGAGCATTACCTTTAACGGAGAGATAAATCAAGGCAAATTTGCATAGATTTAAAATGACAGTTTAGACATTCTAAATCAGAAAATTTTCCCCAATCCCCTAAATATATGTTAACTGTGTTTTTTTTGTGCAGGTCCTTTATCAAGCTCAGGAAATTCCTTTGTATTCCTGGCTTACTGAGATTTTTTCAATCATGAATGAGTGTTGAATTTCATCACTTGCTTTTTCCACACCTAAAAAATGATCTGTTTTCCTTAGTTGGCTAATATGGTGAATTATACTGATTAATATTTGAATGTTGAAATAGCCTTAAACCCCACTTGGTCATGATGTATTACATTTTTCATGTATTGCTAAAGTTGACTTGCTAAGACTTTTTGTGTGCCTATTCCAAAAAGATAGCCCTTTGTTGTTTCATTTCTTGTAGTATATTTGTCTGGCTTGGGGTCAGGGTGATGCTAGCCCAGTGCAACTGGTAGGCCCATGTCCTCTCTTCTCCCCTTTTCCGTACAACTGGTATTATTTCTTCCTTAAATGTTTGGAAGAATTCAACAGTAAAACCACCTTGGTCTGGAGTTGTCTTGGGGCAGAGATTTTAAAGTTTTGTTTCAATTGCTTTACTAATTGTACGTCTATTTGTGTTATCTGTTCTTGAATGAGCCTTAATATTTCTGTCTTTTCAAGTGATTTGTACATTTTTGTCTTAATGGTTGAATCTAGAGCTGTAAAGTTGTTCATACTATTTCCTTTGGTCCTTTTTATGTCTGTAGAACTTGTAGTGATATACCCGCTCTTATTCCTGATACTGGTCATTCATTTCTCCTCTCTCATATTTTTATTGATGAACCTTGACAGAGCTCTATCAGTTTTACTTAAATTTCCAGAGAGCCAGGTTTTATAGTTATTATATGTACTGTCTGACCATTGTTCTGTCTTATCATTATTTTTTTTCTGTTTCAGTTTAATTTGCCCTTTTTAAAATTTCTTAATTTCTTAGATCACCAATTTTAGATCTTTATCTTTTTGTAAAATAAGCATTTTTAAGGCTACATATTTATCTCTGCATATCATTTTAACTGCATCCCACAAATTTTGATATGTTGTATTTTTATTTTCATTTAATTTAAAATATGTTCTAATTTTCCATGTGATTTCTTTTTTGATCTGTGGTTATTTCAAAGTGTATTGTTTAAATTCTGAAAATTTGGGATATCCCAGATGTTTTCTATTATCAATTCTAGTTTAATGCTGTTGTGTTTAGAAAACATACTTTGGATGATTTAAATCCTTTTATTTTTAATGAGTCTTTTCACATGGCTTCATAGTACACTCTTGGTCTTGGTAAATATTCCATGGGCACTTGAAAATAATGTATATTCTGCTAAAGGTGGATGGAGTATTCTGTAAATGTCAGTTAGGACAAGTTGGCTAAAAGGATAGTTCAACTCTTATATGTCCTTGCTGGTATTCAGTCTGCTTGTGTTCTGTTAGTTAGTAACAATTTTACAATCAGTCCATACACATTTTCCATTATTATACCCTTTTAATGAATTGACCCCTTTTTCATTATGAAATATTCAGTGTTTATTCAGGGTAATATTTCTTATTCTGATGAACACTTTGTATAATATTAACATAGCCGCTCCAGCTTTCTCTTGATTCATGAGTCCATGATACATGTTTTCCATCCTTTTACAGTTTAAGCTATCTCTGTCAAAGTAGGTTTCTTGAAGGCAAAAAATAGAAATTGCATCTTGCTTTTTCTTTAATCAAATTTGATAATGTCAGCCCTTTAAATTGGATTGTTTTTAGCATTTACATTTCATGTGATTGACGACACTGGGTTTAAATCTGTATCTTACTCTTTTTTATCTGTTTGTCGCACCTCTTCTTTTTCTTTTTGCCTGCCTCTCTATTTTAGGATCCATTTTATCTCCACAACTGGACTATTGGCTTTCCGCTTTTGTTTATATTTTTGTGTTTATCTTTATGCATTTAACTTAACTATGCTCTATTGTCAAATACTTTATCCCACCTCACTTACAACATGATACATTTACAATAGTGTTCTTCCATTTTCTCCTTCAGTCCTCCATGTACTGTGGTTATACTTCTATATATTTTATAATCTCCCAAATATATTATCATCATCGTTGTTGCTGTCATTCTCAGCAACCAGGTATCTTTAAGGTTTTTTTAAAAATGTCTTTTTTATTGCCAACATATATACTGTGTACAGTGCTCTTCAATTTTTTGTGTAGACTATGATTTCCATTTCATTTTTATTTTTCCTAAAGAATTTCCTTTAACATCTCTTATAGACCTTTAGCTTTTATTTGTCTGAAAAAAAATATTTATTACGGTTTCTTGAATTTTGTTTTGTCAATATTAAGGATTTCCATTCCTAAATGTATGAAATTAATAGGTAACATAAAGGATGAGGAAGAAAATTGCTATTTCTAAACCTGAAAAGGTTTTAAATAAGAACTTCACAACCTCCATAGGATGTAGAAAGATGACTTCAGAATGAGGAAATCTAAAAGCTAACAAGCATAGTAATTAATAATTAGAGTCGTGAAAACTAAAATTAATTAATGTTCCTTTACAATTATTAGGCAATAGAGGATTAGGATATTGAATAGTTTATGTCATGTTGGCAAGGAGGAGAAAATGCAAGAATCTCCATGAACAGTATGGTATGTGGTGGCCTACTCCTAGGTATGCAGGTAGCTAGTGGTCTGAAGACTTCCGCAGAGGTACTGACCGTTGACCACTGTTTGTTCATATTGGGGATAGGTAGACCCTATGATCTCCTAATTCTGCTCTGGGTCTACAGCAAAGGGATGGAGTCTCTTTGAGTCTGAAAAGTGCATGATCACCTGACTCCATAAAGAGACAAAGAGGCACATTGATTGTATCATTCATTGAGGTACTGAGAAGTTGGGGGTATACTGAATACCCATCACCACGAGAGCGAACACATTAAGAAGGTTTGTACAGCAGATCGGTTATCCACATAACAACATGGGTATGTTTTAAAAATAAAATTCCAGAAGAAAAAAATCAAAACACAAATTAAGATCTGTAACATATATACCATTTACAACTAAAAATATATGCATACAAAGAGGTCCTGCCTCCCCTCACACAATTCTCTTGAGAACAATCCAGTTTTTTTAATACATTAAAGAACTATAGAGAGATATTCTGGAAATCATGGTATCTGTGTTCAAAATGCTTTCTTCTCGCAGACGTTGACGAATGCCAGGCTATTCCTGGAATATGCCAGGGAGGAAACTGCATCAATACAGTGGGCTCCTTTGAATGCAAATGTCCTGCTGGCCACAAGCAGAGTGAAACTACTCAGAAATGTGAAGGTGAGTGTCTCTACTTTGAGGGATACGGTTAATGGGTGACTCTGAATCCAAGAAAAGCATGACTTCATTTTGAATGTTGGAGAATTTAATTACGATTATAACTTTAATATTTATTATGAGAGTGCAGGCATCACCTTAGAGTGGTTTTGATTGGTTTGTGTATTTGATTTGGAAAGAGCCAAAGAGCATTTTGCACCTGGTTTGTAGCAAGAATGGAAGCAATCCAGCCATTTATATTTTTCCTTAATAAAGTGGTTTCCCATTTCACTTATGAAATTATATGAAAGATTAGAATTGGGTAAAGAGAAGTCCAAGAGAAAAACAGTGTCATGTGTAAGATGAAGCTTTGGAAGTTGACCCTCTGTCCTATATAATAAAGTAAATATTTAAATTTTGTTTTGAAAATTGTTGCTTGACCAGTTGACAAAAAAACGAGCAGAATTGACTCAGGAAGGATTCGGAAATTACAGATATGGTCTGTGAAGTCATAGCTTGTTACTCACATATATTTTTAAAAATCTAGTAATTTTCAGGAATATGGGTTTTGGATTATAATATTAAAATGTAAATTCCAGCACCTTTCCTCAAATAGAATAAATGTACTTATTCTGTTCATCTGCAACCAAAAGCTTAATAATTATTACAAAATTCAAGAAGCTTCTAAGTGTGTCCAGCTTTCATGACCATGGATATTTAAAAGAATGTTGATGCTCTAGTCATATTTGAGAATAATGTTTATCTTTTCAGCTATTATGTTACTTAAATCAATTTATTTCAACTAAGGTAGTTTTCTAAAGGCAATAGAGTCTGTCCATTCTTTTGTGACATAGGCATTCCTATCTACTGAAAGTTTTTTTTTTTTAATTTATTCCGGAGATTTCTTTTGGCCAGTCTTGCTTATCAGAGGTGAAAAATCTGCATAGGAAATTCAGTAAACCTGCACATAATCCACCTGCCCGCTATGATATTAATTGGGAGCATTTTCTGAGTTTAGATGAGTACTGAATGTTGTTATGATAATTTTGAAAAGCAAGTTCATTAGACCCATTTACCTTCTCTAAATAAAATCATCTCCTAGTGTATTTAATTAAGTTTTTCATTTTCTCCCTTTCCAAAAGACAGTATTTGGAGTTTTTTGTTGCTTGGTTAGAAAAAGTTATGCCCCTCTTTGTAGAAGAAAAAATGGGAGAAAGTAAACTCTAAAATTTACTTATGGAAGACAAGCAGGAATATCTGCTATTTTATTCAGATGTAGAATATGGGTGCACATGTTTATTTCTTCAACACCAGAGATCATAATCCCATGCATCGTCTTCTATTTTCTATTTGCCCTAATTGGCTTATAGTCAGCTCCAAATTAATCTTCATACTTTTATAGATTTTACATTTTACAACTTAATTTCATGCTCCTCCAAAGAAAAAGCAATAAAATATGGTTAATTATTTTAAAGACCAAATAAATTCTCTATGAACTTGTTAGCAGGAATGTCCAAGTGGCATATGCTGCTTAAATACAGTGTTGATAACCAAAGTCTGCCTATTTTTGGAAAGGTTAAGAAAATCAGCTTGGAAGATGGGAAAATTATCTGAGTGAGCACAGGAATTGGATAGAGGAATTAGGGGTTTACACAAAATCTGAGTTGTGCTGCTGTATTGTTACTTTTTGTATTTTCCCTACTGACTTTTTTGGGTTGATTCTATCACTCAACGTTTTGTCTCTCCCCTTCACATTTTACTTCTGGAATAATATGCAAACTAGATCCAATGGTGGTGGACTTAAGAACAAAGACTGTTCAATTCTAGGCGAGAAGGTACAGCCACTGACTGATTCAAGTGGTTGCGACATTTCCACTAATCATCGCACAATGCATTTCTTCTTGGTTGAAAATAGAATGAGCCTTTTCTACACCAGATTTCATCAAAACAACGTATAAAGCCAAGACAGGGTTCGGAGAAAGACAGTGCAACTCTTTATTCACACTTGTCTCTGTTCTTCAGGAAAGGGGGCTGTTGATGTAATGTAGGCACCGCCCAGAGCCCTGAATCTAGTCATCTTCCTTACTGCCTGCCCAGGCAGCCAAATCCATTCAACACTGCCCAGAAAGAATTATGTGATTGAATATTTGGGATTAGTGGGGAATAGCAGAACTGGAAGAAGGGACGATGAGAATTTGAAAACAAAGTCGGAAGTCTTTACTCTGTGTATAAGTCATATTAATTTGGATATGTCTTAAATGTAACCACTATCAATTTTCTTTAGGTAATATTGTTCTTTTATGTAAAAGATCAAGTGATATTTCCTTACATAAATCTATCTAATGTAATTGGCAGCATAATGTATCTGGGAAGATTGCAAACTCTTACTAAACGCAGTGAATTGTAGTCAGCTTGTATACAGTATATATAGTGTCAATATAAAAATGTTGACATAAATTTAAAGTTAGTTATTTGCCCTGAATAAAATTACAACCACAGTGATTTCTTTTGACCAAATGTCAAAAGTAAGATATTTTAGTTTTTATGTGCATCATAAATATAAAATATAGTAGTATTGGAAGATTTATTTTAAAATGATTCCCTTCCTATTTCTATTATATAGCACATACCATATTTCTGTTAGTGTGGCAATGAAATTCTCTAAAGAAATCTCTTTTGGTTTTTAAGTTACGAGTCTGTTCAGAAATAAAAAAGACAACCCTAGTTGCATCTGAGTGATTAGGAAAATAGTGCTAGCATTAACAAGAAATTGTGAAGTTAGCTTATTAACTTGAAAAAAGTTGTGATACCGATTTTGTGTGTGTTTGTTGATCATCTCACTCCAACATTTGAGTAAAAATTTTTTTCTTTAATTTTGAGTAAGATCATGAGGACAGAAACTGTGTCTTGTTAAATGCTCTATTCCAGAGCCTGGAACTGTTCCTGCTGTATTATAGGCTCCTAAAAAATACGTGTTGATTAATTGGGAGTAGGGTGTACAATAAATTCATTGATTTGACTTGAGTTGAATGTCCGAGAAGAAGGTAAAACGTGGGGCCAGAGTTGAAGTTGTATTTGGAAAGAGGCCAGTGTTCTTCATCGTGGGAATTTTTCCATCATTTGACTTTTCTTTATTTCCTTCCTAATCTTATTTTGCTCAGGTTGCCGGTCAAAGCCAAGAACTTAAACATTAATGCAGTTTCATTTTAGGTCTTTCTGTCATTGTCCCTCTTTGTGGTCACCTGCCGGTGATGTTTCTGAATGAGGGACCTTTACTGTCCCTTAGAAGAACTGTCTTCTGCTTGTCCGTTGGGACGTCGTAACTAAAACTGAAAGGCTTAGCTGCTGAAAATACAAGTTTGAACATAAATAGTTTTTACTAAAGTGAAAAAATTGGTGGGGGTGGCATTCATCTTCTAATTTAATGTTTGAAACATGACTTGGTATCTGTCTTGAGGCTTGTTTTGTTTTATATCCTTGGCCAAGAGATTCTCCTGTGGGATCTGTTCTTCCCATGTTTAGATACAGACTACTGACCAAACTCAAAGTCTGAGCCCAAAGCATAGAGGGACATGTGAGTCTCTCTCCCAGCCGTGTGTGTGTGTGTGTGTGTGTGTGTGTGCCAGATTCAGTAAATCCTCTCATGCCTACTGAAGTCATGTCTTATTTTTCTTGGGCCACTTCGGCTCTTCAGTCTTTTCCTAATTCTGCCATATGCTCGGCAAACAATTCTTTGGTGGAGTAAACTGTTCCTTCACATCCTAGGAAAAGGTTGTCATTACTTACTCTATGGAGAGATTCATTTATCCAAGTAGCCATTTATTTAAATGAAGAAGGGAAACAGAACTTACCAGTATAATAGGAAATGGTGTACCAGAAGACTGTCCAGCATTTTGTTTTTTGATAACGAAATATGTTATTTTGAATTTCAGTCCCCTTGGATAAAGCACAGGTAGATAGATGCCTAATGTCCTCGCGTGACACCCCCTTTCCAGACTAAACCTTCTTTAATATTCCTTGAGCTGGTTATTCTTTCCTGGCCTAAAGGGAAGGTGGGAAAATAGCATCATTGTATTGGAAAGTTCCCTTTCAGTGGCTCGTTAGATGTCAAATAGTTATTTGCAATTTATACTGAAGAGTCTTCAGCTCTGTTCCGTCGCCACCGCATGTAGCTGTTGGAGGTTTGTGACGACAGGGTTATGCCCATGAAACCATGGAACTTGGCACAGTATCTTTCGTTGCTGCTCCGGCTCTCCTTTGATAAACTATGGAAAATAAACTGCTGTGCTAAACTGGAAAGGACTTGTGTTTACTCATATTACCAAAAGTGCATTAGCTTTTAAAATAATAATAAACTCATCGACATTTCCCAAAAGGAGAACTACATATTGAAACTGAGATTCAAGCGAGGGGTGACAAATAACAGAAACAGTGAAGATATTTTAGGTCATCAATTTAAAAACCACAAAACTATCATCTCATACACCTTTATTAAAAGAAATTTACAACACTGTAGTTAACACATAAATTCCCTCCCCTTGAAATAACAAAGCCCAGACTGCTAAACTCCAGTCTACTGTCTGCTGTTCTAATAAGTAAATTATTCCTTTACCCTGGCACTTTTTCCATTGTATTTTAATTAGTTGTTTTGTCTGACTCTGCCAGCAGAGTGTATGGTCCAAAGTAACACATTAATATAAGCTAATAGTTAATGACACATTTATTATGTTCTAGACCATAGTTAAGCTATGGGTTTTCTTATTAAACCATCACAGAGTGCTATGAGGTTGGTTACCATCATTGGCCCACTCTGCAGATGAAGAAACTGAGGCACAGAGAAGCTAAGGAACTTTCTTGAGGTCAAATGGGTAGGAAACTGCAGAGCCAGGATTCCAACCTGCTAGATTCACTCCACAGCTTTCATTCTTGGCTAGAGCTGCTGGGCAAACAATGGTGGGTGACCCAGCAGCACCCCCGCAGCCCACGGATGGCATTTACCGGGGGAACCTCGTGGAGACAGCAGCAGCTACAGGAAGAAAGTTCTCGCTTCACCCATTGCATCATGTGCCCTGTGACCCAGCAAAGCCAGAATTAGACCCAGTTTAGTGAGCATGGCACTGGCTGTGGAGTTTGCATGATTGGGAAAAGCAATCTCTCTTTCTCCTCTGATAGGGTAAAGGCTGAGAAATACAGAGCCTAGACTTTTCCATTCCTGTTTCTTCACCTCAGCCTTCATAAGTAGCGGAACCCTCCCTTTTGGTCATTAAGGATTCAGGGGTCTAAGCCTTCTAATTGAGGATGCATGACCTGACAGTTCACTGGCCCCAGCCCAGATCCACTGTCCTAGCTCTCTACCCGGATTGACCAGTTTAAGCACTCAAATGTAGCCAGATTCCACAGAACCATTTGGGAGGTTAGCCCACAAAGGCTAATTCTTGAAGAACTTAGCCTTTCTCTTGAAGATGTGTTCTACCACCTTTCGTGACTGATGTAGTAGATATCCGGTCAATGGATTTTTGTTGTATTTTCTGTTCCTCAAAAATGAAAATTTATTCTGCACAATTGTGCTACAATAGTCCATTCACTGTGGCTTCAGAACAGTGTATACAAACCTCTTAGAGCCTCTGTCATGGACCTTGCAACCATTATTCCTTAGAACACTAAGTATAAGCAGGGGCACATTACGTGCTGCCAAGAAGATCTAGTTCTTATCAAATATGGAATGAAATCCTGGGGTTTCAGCAGAATTTCTCTTAGTCGTCAATCTGTTACTTTTATAAATCAGCACATGTTTAGGAGCGTCAAACGAAATGTTTTTGACTTTAACGGACCTCACATTAATTGCTATCATGGAAAATAACTCACTAAACTGTGTTTGGTGACTTGAAGTTATAGTGAAATCATAGTAGTCACAGTAGTCAGAGATGATAATTCTAATGAAGCTGATGATAATTTGCTTTTGGCAAAAATATAAGTATTATTTAAAAGGATGTAGGTGGTAGTCATATTGTGAAGAAAGGAGATGTTCTTAAATCATCTTTAAACAAGAAGCTGGTGAAAGCGTGGTCATCAATTGCAAATGAGCTGCCTGGTCCAGTGAAGTTGGAGCTGATGTGGGCATGAGAACCCAGGCTGCACCTTTGCAATCGGGCAGCTTAGGACTTTCAGAGTAGGAGACAGGTCACCCTTTCTCTACTTCATGGGGTTTATTTCAGAGATTCTCGTCTGCCTGTAAGTATACACAAACACCCACAGCCTTCTGTATGCATGGGTATGTGTATGGCTCCCTTTGTCCTGTGTACAGAAGTGTATTAATCATGGATTTGTTTCCCATAATCCCATTATTCTACCTACAGCCTGTTTTTACTTAGCTAATTGTCTTGAAACACCAGAACCAAAAGCCAGGACCACGTCAGTCACCTGCATCTGCCCGTGGTGATGCCCACCCTCCACAGCATAACCATCACTTTGCATCTGGGATTCCTCATGTTCTTTTCATTTCAGATGCTTTCATTACGGCTGTAGATATTCCATTATTATTACCATCACCATCGTCATCTTCACTATCATTGCAGTTGGTTTAAACTTTACAAAAAGTTTACTGCTGTATGGAACTTTTTCCCCTTAACATTATGATGCTATCACGATGATAACGATTCATCTGTACAGCTGGACGGCCTAGTTGACTCTGTAAGACAGGGTCTGTGTAACAGCCCGTGCTGCATGCACCTTGGAGTGTTCATCCGCTTCCCCACCAACGGGCATCGTGTCCGGGTTCTTCCAGCTGCGAGTGGTGCTCCACGCCCTTGCAGACAAGACACACACGCTCTGGGCACTGGTGTCCTAGGTGTCTCCCTCGAAGTGGAACCTGCTGTTCCCTTTAGTTTGCTCGGCATAGACAGAGGTACATTATGGAGCCAGGATCATTTTGATTTTCCAGATTGATATTTATCCTGTCTTTTGATCCACTTACTCCTAAAAAGTATCTTATTCCCGTTTCTCTTCATGATGGCGCTCCGTGTGAACAGTGTAGGCCACGCTGACATTAGCCTGCTGCAGCCTCGTTCCCACGGACTCTTGGAACACAGAGCCTGACACTGTGGTTAGGGTGACCTCTGCCGCCCCCTAGGCCCGTGCAGGGTTCAGACTTCTCCCTAGATTGGTGGAAAAGCATCTGCTGAGTGAACAGTAATCTAACCCTGGCTCACAGGTATGCTTCACCTTCTAGATGACTTTAGGTCTTTTTGAGGTTTCAGGCTCATTGTACAGATTAAGAAATCATAGAGGAGAAACGAAGATACCTAATCCCCCCTTGTCTGCAGTTTCAGGTACCCACAGCAGTCCCTAGTCCGAAAGCAGATGACCAACAGCAGCCTAACGCTGAGTCACATGCCTACATTATTCCCCTCGCTTCCCCATCACTCGGGCATTTTATCATCTCTCATCCTCACAAGAAGAAAGGTGATTACTGTACAATAAGATATTTTGAGAGAGATTCACATAACTTTTATTACAATATGTAGTTATATTCTATTATTGGTCGTTGATGTTAATCTTGTATGGGGCCTAATTTATAAATTAAACTTTATCATAGATACATATGTATGGGAAAAAACATAGTATCTATGGAGTTTAGTACTATCTGCGGTTTTCGGCACCCACGGTGGTCTTGGAACATACCATGCAGATAAAGAGGGACTGCTGTACAACCAACATTTCCATATCTCTTTTGCTTGTTTCTGTTTTGCAAATATTACAATTTATTTGCATTTGCCGAAAGCACATATTACACATTACCTGCTTTTGAACACAGCTGTCTCCTGGCTACAGTTTTCTATATTCAATCTTATTTTTAAGACATATTAATAAAAGGGATAGACCTATAACAGCTTAGATTCTTGCCTCCTTGAAAGCAAGATTAATTCTGAGCAGTGCCAACAGACTGCCAAAGCTTATCTTCCTAAGCTGACCTGACCTTAGTCCCCAGCCTTCCCCCTCCCATTTCCCCGCATCCTCTCCCCTAGGAGCAAAAGTAGGAATTTTTTAACACAGGAACAATGATGGAAGCTATTTCTTTGTCATCTCCTCATGACATCTTGGGGCCCAAAACTAAATCGTCTTAGCTCCTCATTATAACTCTTGTTCCCCAACTGGGTCCTCATAAGTTTATTTTCAGGCACTTTGTGCAGTGACTCAACACCTAACAGTCTCTCAGTAAGTGTTCATTGAATGAATGCATGAGTGAGAGAATGGATTGTTTTTCAAAACCTCCCCCTTTTCCTTTCCCCTAGGCTCACTCTGTTGTAGCCTTTCCATTTGGCCTCTTTAAAAACTGAGGTATAATTGACGTAAAACATTATAGTATAGTATTTGTAATACAAACTTTAAAAAAAATGGAGATGCAAGCTTTGAGGATCAAAGCCTGTCTCAATTTGCCATGCTTTCTTAGATGTGCTAAGCAAGAATGAGCTCCAGGAGGGTAGACTGATCTCTCCCCCTCACCCCCATATAAAATGGACAATTGCTTGTAATCAGATGAATTTGCACTAAGGAATCTGTGTTTTCCGTAATACATTTTCTTGGGAGGCAAAGCATTGGGTAACTTAGAAATTTAGATCACACGTATTAAGAGTTAAAATCTAAAATGGAAATCTGAAGCATCTACACTTTTATAAACCATTTGGGAAGGGCATACTGACCAGTTGCCAGGCTTGACTTTTTTAGAAGGCCCCTGTGTGTCTCATGAATGGAAACATCACATCCAAGAAGGTGAGACCAGCGGGAACGTCCCGAGGGGCAGTCAAGCCTCAGACCAGAGCTGCCCTTTGAGTCAAAATTGGCACATATCACTTCCTAGTATATTAATGAGTAGTTTCTTCCTACAAATAACTTCTATTAATACCCACGCATTAAATAACTTGGACTCTACCTTGGCCACCTTGGTCCACCAACAGCAGTATTTGCTTGGGAATCCCCCAAATGACATCATTCCCTTAATCGCAACCGAAACGAAATGGTTCACCTGGAAAGCTGTGCACGTGGTTTCCTAGGGAAAGCCTAGAGGAGAAAGGGTTCTTTATTTAAGGCACGGTGGGTAACACCACTGTTATGAACATGAAATCTGTGAAAAATACATATTCCAAAAGAAAATCAGTCACCCGAAAAGACATCCTTCAGCACATTCATCTGGGTTGTGAGTCAAAAGTAGGAATCCTCAAATCACAGTGTAACTGTCTTTTACAACAAATTTATTTTTTTAAGTTTTCGTTCCAGCAAAAGAGGAAACTTGTAGAGAGGAATGAAAATTTAAATTTTAAGTACAATTCGAAAAACAAATCTGGAGAGAGAAGAGAGCATAGTGGCCGGTAGCGCAACAGTTGGAACCCAACTGGCAGGGTCTGAGCTCCAGCTACACCATGTGGGAACTGGGCGATCTTGAGCAAACTGCCTTCATCTTTACAATAGAGATAATAATGGTCTCGTCCTCAGAAGGTTTCTATGAGTATTGCATAAGATAAAGCATTTGACACTTTAGGTCTTTATTAAAGAAGGCAGAGATGGCACAGACAAATTAATTGTAAAAGATGCGATAAACGATGTGATTTGAAATCCTAAAAAAGTTAATTGTGTAAGAGTTCTAATATAACATTTAAATGATGACTTTCAGCACAGTGTCCCACAAATAAATTGTTTTAATAAAAAAGATTAACAGGACTGACCTACTGCAGCATGTATTTGCCTAGCTAATGGAAATATTCACGATGAAATGGACCCAGATCCATTATTTTGATGAGGGAACATGGAACTAGGATTTTCAGATGATCTGTTAATTCCTAACTGGCCTCAGCCTGTTTTTACTGCCCCTCCCCCAATTCCAGCCAAATTACAGAAATGGACATTCGAGACCCTCAGGACTTGATTTATTTAGCATAACACAATGGTCAGGAAATTGCATTTTAGTGGATCCAGGGAAAATTTCCCAAGTGGTAAAAACTAGTGGTGGTTCCCCAGTGCCATTGTATCTGTAAGTCCTTTAAAAATACACATGAAAAATAAAGGCATGGTAAAGTAATTTACATGATTCGTGCAGTTCGTGTCTGCTGAAGATCACTGGAAAACTGAGAGCCTCTAAAACACCTTTCTCAGAGACATAAAATCAGGTGTGTATTAATAGAAAAATCTATTCTATCCTAGAATGAAAGGATCAGATGAACATTTTGAACTTTGCCATTAGAAAAAATGATATAAACTCAAAAAAATATACCTCCTTTTTTCTTTACTTACTAATTGTTGTTTCGTAGTAGAAATGGAAAAGCAATAATGTAGATGAAAATAGGCAAAATAAAATGCTAGTTTTAGAATATGCTTAATATATAGATCTTTAGCTTCTGCTGAAAAAGGAAAGTAAAGCTATCTCACAAATTACCATGGCTCAGTGCCTGAAGGAAATTAGTGTGCTCTAAAGAAATAGCCTGCTCTCTCTAGTCAAGTAAAAATGTAACAAAACATGAAATATAATACCTTGACCCAGGACTGAATTTCTTGCAAGTGTTGTCATTTACTGACTTGTATATACTTCATCTACTACCCAGGTATTGACAAATGTATGGAGGACTGGTGAAAATTTTTATGGGCTGCTTATTTATTTTAGGGGTTTCCATTTAGTTAAAGATAAAAGTAAGCCAAGCTGTGAGAATGTTTGAATTATCTTTCTTTCTCACTTTCAGGCTAGGAATCTTTTCCTTAAGGCAATCCTTTCATGGTGTTTCAGTGTAAAGTGTTTCTCACATATACTTTGCCTTGACTAGTGTCTCGCCTGAGGGTTTCAGCCCCGGGCCAGTTCACTATGGGTTTGGTGAGACCAAGAAATGACAATGGAACGTTCTTGGGGTAAAAGGGTTTATACCCATCTTTATTCTCCGGTGGTAGGTCAAGCACTAGAATCACATCTGCATCCAGCGGTCTGCAGATCTGTAATCCACCTCCCTCTCTGCCTCTGCCCAGAGCTCTTATATAGTGACTTGTCAATAATAGCTCATTGCTAAAGGGCGTGGAAGCAATAGCCTAGCAGGAGGCCAATTACATCACCCAGTAGTTTAGGGTCAAGTGAGGATCCTGGCCATAGGAACTTGCATTTTCCCCACAGCTAGATTTTAGGACAATTAATTATATTTTAAGGATAAGATGAGTGATTCTGAAAATTTTAACCACAGGCATCTGCTGTATTGGTCAAATGGTCAGGTAAATCATTTCTCCAAGTATCTGTTGCTTGACTTCCAGAAGACAATAATTTTAAGTAGTCCTTATTTCAAGAGCCCAAAACTTGAGACAAAAAAAAAAAAAACACAAAAAATTTAGTTATAGTATGAACAGCTTTCTTTTAATGTCATTGTATGGATGTTAGATGAATTATTGTATTTTTATGTGAACTTTGGTTTTGCTAGTTGCCTTTGGTTTCATGGTTCGCCTGTTAACATGTCATTTTCAGTTTATCTATGAAAACTATCTGAAGTGTATTTTTATCCCTGCCTGGCAGCAGCAGACATAGGACGAATACAGGGCTGGGTTGTGGGTTTGAATTATCTAGAATGGCTAAATTCTGGCGAGTGACAGAGGACAGTTTGGGTGGTATTTGCCAACAGCCGTATGCATCGTCCTCTACTTGGAATAGCTTGATTTCACTAGCTGTAGATGGTGCTAACCTGAAGCATAAACACTTTCTTCAGCTGTAAGTTCCATCTTCCAAATTCTTAGAAATGCCACCAGGACTATGCGACCAGAAACCAAAATTTCCCTTCTCCCATTGGTGATAGAATACCATGATAGTTCTATCACATAGAAGGTCACAGCTTCTCATTCTTTTCTTATTTGTATTAAAGATTATATTCAAGATTCAAGACCTCTTATCAGCAATATCAGTATAATTTGGTACTTCATACTAATTTTAAAAACCTAGTAGAACTGAGAATCATAAAAGTAATAATTCCTTAGCATTTCATTTTGACTTAAAATTTACATGACAACCTTATTTTCTGATCTGCTAGAGGGAAGAAGCCTTGTTTTTGAGGGTGGTTTCCTACCTGACATCCTGAGCTTGCATTGTTACATAAACCTCACCCGAGCGCTTTGATTTCCAGTTTCATTTCTTTGAATTGAAGCAAACTCTTCCTGACACCTCTCTAGATCAGGAGCTGACAAACCTTTCCTGTAACGGGCCAGATAATAAATATTTTAGGTTATAGAAGTCCCTCTGTTGTAAATATACAACTCTGCCACCTAGCACAAAAACAGCCATAGATTAAATTCATCATCAAATGAACGTATCTGTGTTCTAATAAAGCTTTACTTACAAAAACAGGCAATAGGTGTAGTTTGCCCACCCCTGTTCTTAATGATCTCTCATCACAATTTTGCCCTATTTCAAAACGTCTCTCCTCTACTGATTCTACAGCTGCTTTCTTAGTGACTGGCTAGATGATGGCTCGTGGACAAACAAGTTTTACTTTAAAAGTTTTAAACTATTAAAATGGTTTAAGGAAAAAACATAACGAGTGCATCATAGCTATGTGTGTTTGTATGTTTTTCCTGGAAATATTGATTAGAACAAAGTTCATATTAAGCTTTTTATAGAGACTGTTCTTTTAGAGCTGTTTTAGGTTTATACAAAATGGAGAAGAAAGTACAGAGATTTCCCATATACTCCCTGCCCCACATACATAGCTTCTTCCCCCATTATCAATATCCCTCAGTAGAGCGGTAGTAGGTATATTTGCTACAATTAATGATTCTACATTGACACATCATTGTCACCCAAAGGCTATACTTTACCACAGGGTTCATTTGGTATTGTCCATTCTATGGGTTTGCACAAATGTATAATGACATGTGCCCACCAATATACTATCATCCAGAGTATTTTCACTGGCCAAAAATCCTCTTATATTAAATTTTTAAAATATGTGTGTATACACACACACACACACACACACACACACACACACACACGTTAAGTAAAAAAACAAAAGAGCTTATTCAGGAATATAGCAATATATATGGAGATGTGGTTCTTTAAGACTAGGGTTTGGGAAATGACATTGTAAGAATATTTTTTATTATTATTGTTAGAAAGTTATTTGACTTCCAAAGATAAGTTCTCCAAACTGGAACTCGGATCACCATTATTGCCAGAGAATTCTAAAGGAAAAGGAATGACCTGCTATGATCATGACAAATTTAGTCTATTATCCTTCTTTCCAGGATCTACCTTTCTTATCTCCAGTTATCACCTCCTATTTTTTCTACCCATCTTTATAGGATTGCTCTTTTTCTAATATTCTCTACTATCACCTAGACTTCAGTTGGAAACCTGACCATTCCTGATATTAGAAGAAAGAAAATTCTCTCAGTATCATTCACATTAACTCCAGGTTGTTCTACTTTTGTGCATCTACCTGTATACTCTGTGGACAGTGAATCATTTGAAAAGAAGGGATATACATGTGCTTGCAGTCAACATTATGTTTTATTTTTTAAATAGAATTTTTAAAGAGAGACAAAAATATAAGCAAATTATTTCTAAAACTACTGCTATATGCTTAGACATAAATAGGATCTGTTTTAACATGAAGGCATAGGAAAGTGCATTCAACGATATTAGGGAAAAAATATCAGAGGTTGTTTTCTTGGTTTGTTGGGTTCTTACACAATAGATTTGATGTCCTTAAAGACATTTTGTAATATAAAACATTTAAAGTTGGCAAAAAAATTCTCATCCAATACTTTAGTAAAACCATACTGTGAATATTTAGTTGTAGGCTTAGAAAACTGTTCAACTTAACAAACTCATAGAATACAGCTACACACAAATTTGATTATCATAATTTTTCCTCACACATGGAATATTTTTCCTTAATTTACCATGATAGAAAAAATATTTATTATTAGTAACTAATGAAGAAAACCAAGAAGTGTAGCATTCTGGCATTTATTTGAGATTTGATTTTACATTCTAAAATATTCCTTGTATGCTTATTTTACTTGTAGCTTAAAGCTGGGAAATATTTGGTATTATTTTCCCCCCACAAAGTATAATATTTCATTTTATATAATCTGGTGCCCTAGTGTATATACTCTATTTGTAGGGCTAGTTTAATTAAATATTAATATTTCTATACAGAATCAAGAAAGTGTGTGGGTCTTATGAATAAAATGTATTCTGGAAGCCTCTCTTTAAGAAGGTAATGAACATTTCATGGTGTTATTCTTTTTGGAATGTTATCATATGTAACTACGTCTTTATCGATTTCATAAGTTGTGAGCGGTAGGAGTAGCATGAGGGAAAAGAGAGAGGGAAGACTGCTCTGCCTTCAGTGACCACCCCTCACCTCCAGGCTGGGTATGAGGAGAGAAAGGAGAGAATCCTTAAAGAGATTGAAGAGAACAGTAGTGAGCATCTTTTGTAAAAAGCATTGTCCATCAGCTAGAGGGCAGGAAGGGAGAGTGGAAGTAGAGTCTGCCTCATATCTGAAAAGTCTCAGTTCTTCATTTCCAGAGTTTGAAAGGCCAAAGATACATAAGTTTACCATCTGCCAGGTGAGGACCTCACAAAAAGGAGATGTGTTAGGTGGTCTTGAGATGGGCTCTGTCCATGCAGGCTCCTGTAGGGTGGGTGACCCTAGCAGAGGAATAAACTGTCAGAAACCTGGGCTGATGGGAGAGCGCTAAGTGGTAGACGTAGTATCTTTAAGATCAACTGTATGAGTAGAGAGACTTCAGCATTTGGAGGTTTCACAAAATGCCAATAAAAGCATTAGTCTTTGCAGCTGCCATGCCCAGAGGGCACTGATGCTAGAATCATTCACTCAGAAAAATATTTACTGAGTTCCTGGCACAATTCTAGACCCTGGGGATAGAGTAGTGAACAAAACAGATAAAAATCCTTGCTCTTATTATGCACATTAAATTATAGATAAAGGGACAGGCAATAAATAAGTAAAATCTACACTATGTCAGTTGTGATAAAGCCATTAGAGAAAAAAAATGGAGAATAAGAGCCTATAAAGTGCTAATGAGGTTGGGAAGGAGGTGAGGGAACCAATTGTGGCCTTCTGGGGCGGACTTCTGGACAGGGACCAATGCAGTGGCCCTGGAGCAGATCATACCTGAGGTGTACAGAGAGCATTAGAGAGGCTGCTGTGACTGGAGCAGAGTGGTAAGGAGGAGACCCACTAGTAAGAGGTGGGTTTAGAGATGTAGTCTGGGGCCATATTTTATGGGACTTTGCAGACCCTGGATTTCAGTTTGAGTTCTTGGGATGGGAGCCATTGGAGGGTTTTGAGCAGAGGAGTGAAATGATCAGACCTTCATTTTAAAAGATTCACTCTGACTTCTGGGTGGTAAGAAGATAATAAAGGACAGATATGGAAGCAGGGAGACCAATGTGGAAGCTACTGGAGTGACTAGGCAAGGTAGTGGTTGCTTGGACCTTGAGTTTATTGGTAGAAGGGATGAGAAATGGTTGGATTTCAGATGTATTTTGAGGTTTGAACCAATAGAATTTGTTGACAGATGACTTGCAGTGTAGCAGAAGCAAAGACTCAAGTAATTCCAAGGTTTTTGGAACTGAACAGGTGAAGTTGCCATTAGTGGAGACGGAGATTATCTGTGAATAGCAGGTAGTGGAGGATATCAAGAGCTCTGCTTTAGATGGTCATTTTGAGATGACTAGTAGACATTCAGGCGGACACCTGTAGTTGCATAAATGAGTCAAGTTCAGGGGCAAGGTCAAGGCTGACAATATAAATTTGGGAGTCTTCAGCTTGTAGTTGATATTTAAAGGCATGAGAATGGATGAGATCATAAAGGGATCATTTTGATAGAGAAATCCAAGGGCTGGGCCCCAGAGCACTTTCCGCAAAGTCCAGGAGATGAGAAAGAATGAGTAAAGGAGACTGAGAAGTCAGGGAGATTACAGTTCCACCGACCAAGATCTTTGTTCCAAGTTCCTGTCCTTGTCCTTTCCCATGCGATCTTGGAAGTGCCCATAAGAGTTACTAAAGGTTATTGAGGAAGGAATAGAAAGAAGAAAAAAAATAGCCATGTTCCTTCCATCATTGAAGGCTTCTAAACCTGGGGAGGAGGAGAAATTTCAATGGGATAAGAGATTAGAGCTGTGGGATTATTGGATTTGAGCAGACATTTTGTTCATCTGAAAGGAATGGAAAAACATATGGTAACTGCCTGAGATTTCCTAGGGTCATGAAGGAACTGGTCAAAAGAAAATGTGCAAAATGGGAGTGGGACATAATAAAGTTACTTTTCGCTTATGCTCAAATACCCATTACCATATATCTCCTCAGTTTATATGAAACTATTGAAAACATTTCCAACTTTATGACTTACTATTCTAAATCTGACAGGCAAAAGCTTAGCTTTTCCATAAATCATCAAACAGGTACTCAGTAATGTAAGGGAAAGGGAATTCCAAATATGAAGCTCTTGCATCGTCTCAAAGCCCCCAGGGGTGTTTTGGTGTCCTTGAGAATTGTCCAGATAACTTCCCGTGAATATGCAGCAGTTCTGTCCTATACCACAGAGCAGTCATTCTGGTGTGTAGTGTGAATGTGTCTGTGTCCATTTGTCCAGTCAGAGTGTGACCCCAGTGAGGTCCTCTCAGTCTTGGTGAGTCTATCCTGTGCCAGTGGAAGGATGTCTTGTTAGAACCGTGCAGATCAGAGTGTGTGCTTTACAGGCTGAGCCTCGGAGGAGGGCACTCCTCCATCCTCACACCTGCACACCCACACAGCCCCATTTTGTGCCTAGACACAGATATGTCTGTGTAGTTCAGGGTACATGCAGTTGTATATTTAATTTAAACTGGGTATATGTGAATGTAACCTGTCAGATAAATAAAGAAATCAAGCCCAAGAAAATAGGACCAATTTGAAGCCTAACTTTCAGGCAGCGGCACCAATTTGACACCTAACTTTTTAAGGATTGCACACAATGTGCATCTTAGTAACCGAGCATGCAATTTTTGTCGAGTTTATTTCCTTTTAGAGTGGTGATGGGGTTCAGGACAAGCTGCCCCAAACTACACCACTTTGGCATATCGATTATTCTGAATTAAAATTATTTAAGAAACAGGTGGTGCAAGAAAGACACTCTGATCTTTCTTTGTCCCCCTGAAACCAGGAAATAAACTCCTCATATGAAGGGTCCCCTCCCTGTACCCAGAGGTCATGTGGGCGCTCATACGTACAAAATTAAATTTGTTTTTCTCCTGTTAATCTGTTTTATGTCCATCTCCTTGTTAGGCCAAAGAACCTAGAAGGGGATAAGGAAAAAGGTTTCCTCCCCTATAGTAATAAGTATGAAAAGCAGAAGGTAATGAATATTTACATGATAATTCTATAATGGAAGATAGGACACATTTATTTTTCACTTAAAGCCATTTACTTAGAAGATGCAAAATAAACGATTGGATGAGTCATTAGACTATTGATAAAATATCAGGATTTTTTCAGTTAAGGTTCTTATTGCATTATACCAAAATACATTAAAAATCTTGAGGGCTTTACGATGGTATCTTAATGTCCTGATGCTTAACCAGAGAAATGGGAACCCAAAATACTAAATTCTTGTACCTTTGCCAAATCTAAATGGTTATAGTAAATTTAACTTTGGAATTTCCTGACTTTTGTGTTGTTGAAACTGCAGGTTTTACCCAACATTAAGGAAGATTTTCAGTTTGATTTCCCTGTATTTTAAGTTTTTATGGTAACTGGAGAAGGCAGGGAGGGTTGGAAGACAGACCTTGGAGGACACAGTTCTGACAGCTCACCGCTTAGCTGTTAAGAGGGGCTCAGCAACGTGATTTTAGGTCTTCGGTATTTTAAAACTTGTAAATAATGTGGTCTTATTTGTGTTGGACTAACAAAGGGTAACAAAACGTTTCCACCCTGAGTAAATCTTTAAAGAAAGAAATGAAAAACCACTGTTGATAAATAGTTACAGTTCCCATGAAACATCATTTTAGGACGCAGAACAAAAATTTAAATTTAAACTCATATTGTTTGGCCACGTTATCAGTTACTTTTATGTATTTGAAATAGAAATAACTTTCCAACTGTCCTCGTCATATCAGAAAATACTGATGGAATTGCTTCTAGCTGCTGTTACTTCATGCCTGCATTACTCCAAATGAGTGTTTAAAAGATGCAGTATTGATTTTAGGCCAAAAGGGAAACCGTTCATTATGTTGCTGCAGTTCTAGGAGCTTTTAAAAGAAAGCTATTGATTATTCTGTGTAAATAGACAAAAAAAAAAAACCTCTTGACTAAAAAGTTCCTTTACTGCCCACTAATGTTAAGATAGATTATTTTAAATGTACTTCCCTAGATGAATAAAAAGAGGAAAGATGGGCCAGGAAGGAGTATATAATCATACTGTAGAAACACCCTGAAATAACACACACACCGGTATTGCATGACAGATACCAGGCTTCCACCCTCTGTACAGTGGGTCGGAGTGTTTTCCATCATCCTAAAAAAATTCCTTCCCTTTCCTTTTTTCCCTTGAGCAACTGCCCTCTCTTTTCCTTCCTCTTCACGTCAAACTTTGGAATTATCTACATTCTCTACTTTCTTTATTCTGACTTAACTCTAGCACCCTCTGTATCTAAGCAGTAGCCCCACCAGTCACGTGAGACTGGTTTCATTAAGATCACCAGGTGGACTTCTCCCACCTTATCTGACATTGCAGCAAAAAAAAAGTCATCTGCCTGCAGTTGGCTCCCCAAAATGGGCTGCACGTCTCTCCTGAGCATCCTCCCTTTATGTGCAGCTGGCTGCAGACATGTGTACATCAGACGGCCCACAATTATCTCAAATTCAGCACACACAACCGAATCTTTAGCTCCACTGCACCCGCGCCACATGTCCCTTACCAGCCATCTTATGATTGGCCCGATTATCCTTTCTCCTACCTAAGACCTGCATCTGAGTACCGTCCCTGGTGCGCCTCTTTCCTGACACCACCATTTTATTGCCAGGACACTGGAACAGATTCTACCTCCTAGGTATCTTTGGAATTCATCCGCTTTTCTCTCCCTTCAGCACCATCATCTCTCTTCTGGATTATTGAGACAGCTTTCTTTAAGGTTTCCCTATCTCCTTGTTCCACTGCCATCTTTTTCCCACGCTGCAAGCACAATGATCTTTCTAAAACACACATTTGGTTATGTCACTCCTGTTTGAATCCCCTGTTTTCTTTATAAAGTTCCTGCAGGATCACCCTACGCTTATCTCTTTAGCCTCATTTCTTTCTGCACACTCTTGATTCAGACACATTAACATGTATTCCCTCCGTACATGAATTCTGCTCCCTCCTGCCTCGCCTTTGTATGCACTCTCCTCTCTGCCTGGGGAACAATAATTCTTTTCATTTTCATAGCCTTTGGTAGGCCTGTTTACCTATTATTTCATTTTAACTGTCACTTCCTGTGGCAGTCTGTCTTGACCCATTTCTCTTCTGTATTCCCTTTTCTCCCTGAATTACACCTACTTTAGTATTTATCACACCATATTGTCAGCGGGTGTAATTCTGATCTCCTGGCCACGGCTGCCAGCTTCTGGGAAAGGAGTCAGCAAACCCCTGGTTTGTTTCAGCTCTACTCATTGCTTTGCAATTCAATTTCTGGCCCAAGGAAATCTTGTGTTTGGAAAACAGCTGGGCCATTTTGTTTTCTCTCTGTATGTGTCCTCTGCCACTGTGATGTGTTTCGAGCAGAAGGGGAGTACCAGAGCATCCTGACTGGAAGTCAAAAATCTGCATGTTTAATAAGCTGTGCAGGTGATTATGCACGCTAAAGTTTTGTAACATCTGTACTCCATGTTAGTCTATCTAGAGGACTGAAGCTCTTTGACATGAACTTGTTCAACTGCAGATTCTTTTACTACATCCTTGTTTTCCCTTTCCCTGCTTTTGATAAAGTGTCTCCCCATCTTTCCAGAGCAAAATATTCCAGCTCTGCACTGAATTCCGACACCTTTCTAGACTCCTAACTCATGCCATTCATTAGTTCAGTTTCTAGCTTGTATCTCTTCTGTTTCCATACTCTTCTTTACCCTCAATCAAAGCCATCTTAAAACACGTGAATACAAAACCTCTCTTCCCCATCCCTTTGTCTACTCTCTCTGTACTAGTTCTTTCTGACTTTCTCCACTGTGAAGTTTCCTCAAAGCTCAGTCTGTACCAGCAGCCTCAAGTTCCTTACTGCCTGTTATTTCTTATCCTTTCATGAAGTGCCTTTGTTTTCTTGAATCCCTCATAGCCTTTGCTCCACTTGACTACCCTGTTTCTTCTTAAATATTGTTACTTGATATATGAGTTCCCTAAATGCTGCTATAACATCTTACCACAAACTTAGTGGCTTAAAACAGCAGAGATTTACTATTTCCCAGTTCTGAGATCAGGAGTCCAAGATGGATCTCAGCAGGCTGAAACAAGGTTTCAGCAGGACGGCATTCCTTCTGAAGTGTCTACAGGAGGATCCATTTTCTTGACTTTCCCAGCTTCTGGAAGCTGCCCTCATTCCACCCTTCCACCTTCAAAACCAGCAGGCAGCATCTTTTAAATATCTCTCTGAATCTGACACTGCTGCCTTTGTCTTCCACCAAGAAGAACCCTTGATTGCTTTGGGCCCAGGACCAGGTAATCCAGGATTGTCTCCCCTTCTGTGATAAGCAATCTTAATTCCTTTCTGTCATTTAAACTAACATATTCACAGGTTCCCAGGATTGGAACCTGATATCACTGGGGAGCCATTATTCTGCTGTCCATACTTTAAATTTTAAATAGATTTTCAAATATCCTAGTACTCTCTCTTCTTTTTCTTTATCTTCACTGATCTTCTTTCAAATGAATATTTCCCCTTAGGAACTATCTTTAAAATCTCTTTTCTTCACTTTCTGTTTTCTGTCTTACTGATTTTACTCACATTAATGGTATCAACCATCTTTATCTGTAGGTGCCAATCACTTTCTAAAGGCCTACCCTAGATTTTCAGCTATTTGCTAGACATTTTTAGATCAAAATGTTATGGTGAAACCATCAACTTGCCTGCCTCAAAATATCTTTTCTTTATTTCTAATTTTATTAATACAAGTTCAATAATGAAGCCATACTGTCCCTTCCCCTTATTTTTGCTTTTACTCTCAGGATATTCATTTATTCCATCCTCTCCCAGACCTACCCTCATTGACTGGCACTTGGACTATGTCATTGCCTTTACAGTCCCTGAGCCCATTTTTACCCTCGCCCTCTGCTTCTTCATCAACATTGGCAGATAGCTTTGCCAAAGGTAAAATTTTTGTTCCCTTTCTCTGCTTAATTATTCAATTGCTCACCATTGTTACAGAGCACGGACAGGTTCCTGAGAACAGCATCCTGACTTTCTAGTTGTGTCTTCTCCTCCCTTATCAATACCCTTGGTTCATGGGAAACTGCTCATTCCTCATCCATACCTTGTAATTGGCCACCTGTATACTTTGGCTCTGTCTGGAAGAACCTTTCCCATCGTCTCTGCATGTTCAAGTTGTGCCCCATTCTTTAGGGACATTTATCAACCACTATGTCCTCCAAGAGCTGTCCCTAGTTCTCATAAATGAATTGAGATGGCATACTGTTAGTCTTCTCAGATGGGATCAATCAATGGCCCCTTGTTTTACATGATTATACATTCATGGAGGGCCAGCTCCATGTGTTCCTCATCCTCTTCCTCACCCCATGCTTTTGTAGAAGCTCTAGTCCAGATGGGAGCCCCAGAGAGGACTACTCTCCCTTCCCCACCTGTAGGTGGAAGCTCCCCTCCAGGTTGCACCCCCAGTAATGATCCAAACACGCCAACTCCCGCTCCTTCCTAGAGCAGAAGTTCAGGGACAGGTACACTGAGGATACCAGGAGCTGCCAGTCTTCTCCCAGGACCTGCTGGGAGAGCAGAGGCATCTGGCCAAGTAGAGTGAGTCTCTGCCCCAGCATTGCTGCAGTGCCTGGGGGAAGGCAGGCCTTGAGGATCAACAGCCTCTCAGCTCTGCCTCTGGGGACACCTTTATATGGAACAGAGAATGGAAAACTCCTTGCCCAGGGGCACTATCAAGCAGTCCAGATTTGCTAGAAAGCAATTAAGAGGAGGCTGGTAGCTCCACGATTCAAACAAAACAGGCACACAGCCAGGAATTTAATGGAATTGGAAAAGAGACAGTCCAGAAGGCCGCCTTAGGAGCAAAATCAACTCTGAGGCTTGGGAAGGCTGGACACATGTGCTAGGCTACAGTCACCCAGGAGCAGAGTAGGATGTGTGACACATTTGAAAGCATTGCTCAAGCCACACACAGAACTGCTGACATAGGACAGAAGCCTCTCACTGGCACAAAAAGCTTAAATGCAACTGCTGATCAAACACTGAGTAATTTAAGCTACTCTGACCCGGGGTGACTCTTAGGGAGCCAGCCATAAAAATATTAGCACAGTCACATCCCTGGAAGTTTGAAATTACATTAATGCCCAAGACTGTGCCCTCTTCAGACAGATCAGAGAGGGAACCTCCAAGCTCCTAGTCCCTGGCTAAACATGGGGCCAACAAACCACCTTGAACTGTGATAGCAACGTTTCTGCAACACACACGTCCACCAGTAATGCATAAAACTCTAACTAGCTAAGAGGCCTTAAGCACAAGAACATTGACCAATGAGTACCTTGTGCATTGTACAGAAGACATACTTTAGAATAAAAATTATAGGTAGATTGAAGATTAAAAGATGAAAAAAGACACAATGTGCAAATGACAACCAGCTAGAGTGGCTAAACTGTTATCAGCCAAAATAGACTTTAAGTAAAAAATGCTAGCAGAGATAAAAGAGGGACATTTTCATAATGATAAAAGGATTAATCAGTAGGGGTAATCATGGTTATAAAAACACATATGCCCCTAACAACAGAGCCCCAGTTATTTGAAATAAAACTGACAAAATTGAAGGAAGAAAGACAATTATCAATCATAGTGGAGAATTCAGTACCCTGCTTTTCAATAATGGGAAAAATAAGGCAACAATGAGGCAGAAGATCAACAAGAAAGCAGAACGGTAAACATCACTGTACACTAATTAGATCTCACAGACATGTAAAGAACACCCAATAACAGAAAATATATTCTTCTCAAACGCACACAGAATGTTCTCCAGGATAGACCATATGTTAAGGCTATAAGACATGGCTCAACAAACTTAAAAGGATTGAAATCATACAAAGGATGTTCTCCCAACCACAATGGAATTAAATCAACGACAGAAGGAAGTCTGGAAAATTCACAAATATGTGGACATCAAGCACAGACTCCTGAATAACCAACTGTGCAAAGAAGAATCACAGGGAAGCCAGAAAATGTTGTGGGATGAATGAAAACCCAAAACATGCAAAACTTGTGAGATGATTTTAAAGTCTTCAGAGGAAATTTGTAGCTGTAAACACCCATATTAAAAAAAAAATAAAGACTTTAAGTAAATAACCTAAACTTCTACTTGAAGAAATAAAAGAAGAACAAGCTAAAAGCAAGCAGAAGGAAGACATAATAAAGACTGGAATGGAAATAAGTGAAACTGAGCTTAGAAAACAAAACCAACAGTTAGTTGAAAAGATCAACAAAATTGACAATCCTTTAATTAGCTGGACAAGAAAAAAGGAAGACTTGAATTACTAATCATAAGTGAAAGAAGGGACATCACTACTTACCTATAAAAATGATTATAATATAAACAATGGTATGGTAATAAATTAGACAACTTAGACAAAAAGAGTAAATTCTTAAAAAGAAATAAACTACCAAAAGAAAGATTTTAAGAAACAAATCTGAGTAGATTATAACAATACATAATAACAACATGATATAACAAGTAAAGAGATCCAGTGGAAATTTTAGAACTTCCCACAAAGAAAAAAGTCCCAGCCCTAGATAGCTTCAGTGGTAAATTCTACCAAAGAAGAATCTTTCATAAACTCTTCCCCGAAATAGAGGAGGTAGGAATGCCTCCCAATTCATTCCTTGAAGACAGTATTAACCTAATACCAAAACCAGACAAAAACACAGAAAATTACAAATATTTCTTATGAATATAGACGCAAATATCCTCAAGAAAATATCTGCACACCAAATCCAGCCATGCATGAAAAGGATTATACATCACTATCAATTAAGATTTATTCCAGGAATGCAAGGTTGGTTGAAGATCTGAAAAATCAAGTATTGTGATAATATCATATAAGTAGAATAAAGGACAGAAGTTTTACAATCATCTCAATAGATGGAGAAAAAGCATTTTTTAAAAATATGACACCATTTCATGATAAAAATATCAACAAATAAGGAGTGAAGGAAATAGCCTCAACCTGGTAAAGGGCATTTATGAAAAACTACAGCTAACAATACTTACTGGCAAAAGAATGAATGCTTCTTCTAAGATCAGGTGCAAAACAGATGTCTGCTTTCACTATTTCTATACAACATTGCACTGGAGGCTCTAGCCAGGGCAGTTAGGCATGAAAAGGAAATAAAAGCATTTAGATAGGAAAGGAAGCAGTAAAACTATCTGTTTGCAGATGGCATGTCTGTGGTGGATAAGATATCACCTAAAGTGAATATGATACCTGCTAATGTGGAGAAAGTATCCTCTAAAAAACTATTAGATCCAATAAATGAGTTCAGCAAGGATGCTGCAACACAATCTCAATATATAAAAATGAATTGCATTTCCATACACTAGCAGTGAATGTTCTAAAAACGAGACTAAAAAGAATTCCATTTATAATAGGATCAAAAAGAACACAGTGCTTGGGATAAATTTAACAAAAGTGAAAGACTTGTACATTTAAAACTACAAAACCTTGTTGAAAGGAATCAAAGATGCTCTAAATAAATGGAAAGATATCCATGTTTATAGATCATAAGGCTTAATATTATTAAGATGGCAGTACTTCCCAAAATAATCTATAGATGCAACACAATCCCTGTCAAAATCCCAACTTGCATTTATTTTTGTAGAAATTGACAGTCTGATCATATGGCTCATATGGAAATTCATATGGAAATCATGTATCATATATGAGACATATATAAAGAACTCTTACAACTAAGCATAAAAGTACAAATAACTCAAAAACTGGACAAGTGAACAGGTGTTTCTCCAAAGAAGATATATAAAAAACCAATAAGCACATGAAAAGGTGCAAGCATCTTTAGTCATCTGGGAAATGCAAGCCAAAATTATAATGTGTTACCATTTCACACTATTACAGTAAGAAAGATAATGAGTGTTGGCAAGGATGTGGAGAACTTGGGATGTCTCAGACATTGTTATGGGAATGTAAAATATTACAGGTGCCTTGGAAGGCAATTTGGCAGTTCGTCAGTGACTTAAACATAGAGTCACCATATGACTCAGCAATTTCCCTTCTAGGTATATACCCAAGTAAGATGAAAACATATATCCACAGAAAACTAGTACCTAATGCTCATAGCAGCTTTATTAGTAAAAGCCAAAAATGGAAACAAATATCCATCAACTGATGAATGGAGAGATAAAACCTGGCATATCTATGAAGTGGATATTCAGCAATTAGAAGGAATGAAGTACTAATATATGCCACAATATGGATGAACCTTGAAAACATACTAAGTGAAAAGCCAGTCACAAAAGACCATATATTTTGTGAATCCATTTATATGAAATGTCTAGAATAGGCAAATCTATGGAGGTAGATTAGTTAGTCATAGAACTATAGAGACAGATTACTTATGAGTTTTGCACAGATTAGTTATTGCCTAGGGTTTGGACAAAGGTAGGGAGAGTGACTGCCAAGAGGCTGAAATTACTTCTGTGGGGATGAAGATGTTCTAAAATTAGATTGTAGTGATGGTTGCCCAACTCTGTGAATATACTAAAAGCCATTGAATTTTATACTTTGAGTGAATTGCATTACCATACAATTACTATATTTCAATAAATATACAATGAAATTCTGAACACAGTTGACAACATACCATGCTTTCAAAATCTGAAAAGGGTAAACATGAATTTTCCATGACTACTCGCTTTATTGTTTTGATATTGCCTGTTGTCCTTATAGAAGCTTGAAATAGGTAGCAATTTATTACATTTAAAATTTACTCTCTAATATTCCTAATTTTAAACAGTATATTAATAAAAGTTCAGTGTAAAGCAGCAAACATTTTTCTATACCAAAAAATAGGCCAAATGCATATTGGTCCTTAGCACTGATGGAAAAAAAATAGAATCTAAGAACCCATTTTTAAAACAGAATTTCTTGTATTTATTCTAAGTTCTCTGTAACATAATTGTTACATGGACTGCTTTTATGTATGACACATCCATACTGGAATTGACAGAATCTCTAGGGCAATGTTCTTAGAATTCAGTGATATCTGAGATCACACTTAGCCCCACTTACCAAATTATTCATTATATTCTGCTTGGAGTAAGATGGAGAGTGAATGTCATAAACGTCGGTTGACAAATAGGAGGTTATGTGGTTTGGCAGTCAGAAATCTGTCAGATGGTTTTGCTTAGATCTAGTTCTCTTTTTTAAAAACCCTGGGTTCAGCTTCTTCAAATGACCAAACATGTCCTGTTTTTGTTGTCCTTTATTAGTCTAAAGCTAACTGCATTCCGCTTGCCACAGTAATTGGTTTAGAACTCCAGGCCTTTGCCAATCATCATAATCTTTCATCCACTAGATACCCCCGTCAAAGGTCTAGCCTACGCCTGCAATACCATTTTGCTCCCATCAGGGAAGTCAGCCTAAGAATGAAGTCAAAGCACAGAGGAGGGCATAGTTGAGCATATCTCAGAGAAACTGAGCAAGAGACATTGGCTTAAACCAGCCCTGAAGTCCATGCCTCTTCTGAACTTCCAGATGTGCTATTGAACTTCTGGGTTATGTCACTTTGGACCAATTTTTCTGATATTTCCTCAACGAAGCCACCAAATTGATAAATGAAAATTTTAAGAAAAGTTCCAAGGGGTGGTGTTGTGAAGACACATTACATACGCAGAGTATTGAGTGAAACCAACTCCCGTTGTTAAGACATTCAAGACATTCCCTTTTCCCGTGAATAGACTTGTCACCATTATGCACACTTGTTTATACCTAACTGTACAATATGCACTTTATGTTTTGGGAGATAATACTTGCAACTCTGCTTATGACATAAGGTCTTGAAGAACTAATGTTACAAAATAGCTAAATGCATGTGCCCTTCTTAACATAGATATTAACGCTAAACTTACATTTAAATTGATAAGTATTGGGCATTGACTACATTGAAAAGCAGAGTGTTTTTGATCATTAAAAAAATAAACACATTTTTTAGTTTTTGAAATTTGAGGGGAGAGTTTATCCAAAAATAAATAAAAATCACTCCTATTTTTCACATAAAATTCTTAAATACATTACTGAGAGCCTTGTAATATAATTATTTTGAAGCTAACCTGTTGTTCCCAGTTAATTCTAAGAATTGTGAAACATGGAGTTTTTTTTATAATAAAATACTTAACACGAAAACCACAAATTTAATATCATTCCATGTGTGTTTCTATGTTCCAGATTTTTTTTTTCCTTAAAAAAGAAAAATGTCAAATGTCTTTCAATTTTCTAGTCTTTTTGTTGTCAGGGAGGGTATTTGGAAGTAGAACACAAAGAAGTTCTTTATTATGAAAGGAAATGCCTGGAAATAGGAGTTAATGCTTAAATGAAGGACTTTAAAAATTTAGATCAATCCTGGGCTCCGTAATGACCTTGACTGTGGGTGTAACTTTATGTGTAAGAGGATCAGAGGACAAGTTTTGGTCCTTCAGTCCTGTGCTGCTTGTATTGGGTGCTCTTTTATTTTTTTGCCTGCTTTACCCAGAAGTGATTAATCAGTTTATTTGGTCATTAAATCACAGCTGTTCTCATTTCCTTTCTCTTCTGAAAACATGTTCAGTTTTGTTAACATGCACTGCACGAAGACAGCAACATAGGATGCAACAGGTCCTAATTTTGCACACATGGTTTCATTTTGTTGGATGAAATCTGATGGTTACTTTTCACCACATAATGTATTTGCTTCTCATGTAGCCAATTCATGTTTTAACGCAGATCTCTCCGGGGGCATTTGGTAGATTCTGACATGTGCCATGGTGCCTTCAGTGGCTGACTGTTAAGCCTCAAATGAAGATATTATTTCGGAGAATGTCTGAATCTGGTGATTTTTCATAAGAACAATCCAAGAAGACACACGAGCATATAGTTATTTCATGACACAGCTTGTAGGCAAGAGTGACTTGTCAGAATAAATGGGAAAAAAGAATAAATAGACCAAAGGAGGAATTCAAGGAAGGCATTGCCAACCATTTTTTTTAGTTGTGGGGTTTAAAATTTCTTTCCTTGTATGTACAACAAGAACATAATTTTTTCCCTTGATTTCTGTGGATACATGAAAAATCTCTCTCTCTCTCTCTCTCTCTCTCTCTATATATATATATATATATATATATATATAAGCTAACCTTTTGTTCCCAGTTAATTCTAAGAATTGTGAAACATGGAGTTTTTTTTATAATATACTTTTTTTAATAATAAAATATATATATATATATAGCTAAAAAAAAACAACCCTAAAAGTAAGAGCTCAAGCTTACTTTTCAGTGCTCATCTATGTTGATGGCTTTTATAACTGTTTGCTGTATTCATGGGTCTTTGCTAGCTGTGTTCCTAAAAAAGGACAGCCCACTCCCAGGCATCCTGTGGCTGGATTTTTCTCGCAATAGCTCATTTCCTAATAGGTGTATTAGTAGTTAGCTCCCAATGTACCTAATTGTAGCTTTGTTTGACTTTTCCACCTCTCTCTGCTTATCAAACTAAAAGAACAGTACATTAGAGCTTATATAAATGGCCAGGTTTTCTGCTTTAGGGAAAGTTTAAAAGAAAGCAGACCTTTTATTAATGTGAGAGGGAATAAATAGACTTGTTCCAGCATTGAATAAGCTGAATGGGTGAGATCAGGGAGATACAATAGGAAAACTGGATACTTCCCAAAGCCTCCCAAGTTTGTCCTTTGCTATGTTTCTGCATTATTTTAGATTTAAAGCTGATTCCCAGAATGTCAAACATACCCATATTCAGATGTAAGTACAAAAACATATCCTGAGGCCAAACAGAAAAAAAAAAATCTTTGCCACCCTCCATTCGTTCAAATAATTAGTGTGAAAACTAGCTGTAAAATTTTAAATGTACTTATTCCATATTTTAAAATGTAATCCCTGTATATGTTTTTTTTTAAAAGGCTCTAGTAGGATAATTCCCTAATTGACGTAGAATGGAAATGAAAACATGGACATCTTATTTCCAATTTAAATTGCATTTGGGGGGAAAAAAAGAATATATAGAGTTTTGTTTGGGTTGGCTTTGTTTTACAGCCATGGGAGTTTACTTTCATCTCAGTTCCCATAGATATGTGTGAGAAATTCTTTAGGGCCTGAAATAAGAGTATCTTCAGGGTTATATGATCTGACCTAATCAACCATGAATGCTCTCGTACTCTTTTAAGAAAATCCCCTTTTCAAAGCTGTTTAATGAAGACCTTTCTCACTGGTCGTCTCCTCCTCCCCTTGATTAGACATCGATGAGTGCAGCATCATTCCTGGGATATGTGAAGCTGGAGAATGTTCCAACACTGTGGGAAGCTATTTTTGCATCTGTCCGCGTGGGTACGTGACCTCCGCAGATGGCTCTCGGTGCACTGGTAAGCTTTGTGTTTCTTGAGGGCACAATACGCTGCTGCTTTATGAGGACAGAGGAGCCCAAACATGTATGAAGATGGCAATGATTAGAAAACCACTGGGAAAATGGCTGAAAGAGTTGTTTAAAATAAACGGTGCCACCATTGAGGGATTGACAGACCAGGTGCTCTTTGCAACCTGCAGTTTCAGAAGCCATCTGGGTTTGTTTTATCTTGTCAAAGTCATTTTGGAAATGAAGGAGGACTTCCTCAAGACATTGCTCTTGCTTAGTGCTAGAGGCACGAAGGCAGGAGAGGGATTTTTTTTTTAAATCTGCCTTGGGGGACAGAATGTAGTCATTAACGTTTCTTTTGTTGCTGTGAATCATGAATGTAGTCAATGTCCTATTTACCTTGAGTTTGTTTATTCTCATGAAAATAGTCACTACAAAAAGGGAATTGAGACCTTTAATTTTGTGTTTTAAGCACATCCAATTAAAGCCAAATCTGTGTGTGTACTCTGTTTAGAAAGGTGAAAAACAGAAGTGCTACTCAGTCTTGATGGAGGTCGCCCATTATTGAGCAAGCCATAGACTTTAGGGACACTGAAGATTCATGTAGGACAAGAGTTAGGGAAATAAAACCAGCCCCCAAAGAGCGGAGTCAGGTCACTGGAGGATGGCCTTGTGGGCAGCGACGGTCTTCCCACCTCCACAAGGAGGGTATGTCCGCAGCTGACTGCCAGGGCCTCTGCAGATCCTAATACAGTGCCCAGGGGAACTAGGTTACAGAGAGTCAAGGATATAGGCGACAAGAGAAGAGCTATGATCTGCATTCATTTGATAAAATGTATTGGTGCCAGAACTCTCCTACTTATGGCCACCCAACAGTGAACGTGAGAAATGGCGATCCTACCCTCAGAATGCTCTGTCGCCATCATATGTAATTGTAGGGGGGTAGCAAGAGCAAAACTAGAAGAAGCAGAGGTAGTAAAAATAACAGCTACTGTTTATGGAGCACATACCACAGGTAGGGCACTGGACATCGACATCGCATCTCTCATAGCTGAGGGGCCTGGGGCAAGCTACTGATCTCTTTATACTTCAATTTCTTTAAGTAAGTATTTAATAAAAAACTGGAAAAAAATCATTGTCATCATTATGAGGAGGAGGAGGAAAAGGAGGATATGCCTACGCTGGACCAGTATATTATATCATCCTTAAAATAGCCCTGTGTGATAGGTGTAGTCATTCAGATTTACAGATGAAGAAATTAAGATTCAGAGGGTTAAGTGACATGCACAATGTTACAGGGCCAGTACATGGAGCCAGGATTCGAATCCAAGCCTCTCTGACTCCTGCACCTGAGTTACCTGAGCTGCACTGCCCCCTTGCCTGCTTTACAGTGGCAGAGACCCTGAGCCTAGAGGCCAAGGTCGACTGCATGGGCAATGAGCGGTTTTTGCACCACCACGCTGGCAGCCTTCTTTGAGAAGCAGCATGTCCATTTGGAACCTTCCTTTCCTGTCTTATAGAGTGATGAGATTTGAATTTGTTCTCTATGAATGAATCACACTTTCTGTCTTACATTAGGTAAAACAGTTTTGGTGAAATACACCCTATAAAACTGAGCAAATTAACTATTATTAGGGTCAGTGTACCCATTGGCTCCCTGCATGTAAGTCTGATTCATTTAACATAATGTGGAAGTCAGCTATGAAAGTTGAAAATTACTGAAACTATCCATACTTTACTTGATTCTCTTAAACAATATAGGGAAATAATGCGCACACACACACACACACACACACACACACACACACACACATTCATCAGCTTAAAACAGGCGTGGACTCAGCTGTGTAGGAGAAATGTCAACTGGGGAGCCTTGTTGAACATCACTGACTGGATGACGTAAACCCTGGTTTCAGGAAATCTGTTCTAGAATATGGCTAGAAGAAAAGGAGATTGAAGCAGTGAGTGAGGTTATTACAGTGAAGTTCTGGAAACACCAGTTAAGGTGGACCTGTCTCATTTGGTGGGCAATGTGGAGCAATAAAGGCCATTGAGAATGAACTGGAAAAGGGCCGGGAAAGGGTGAGAAGTGAGACAAGCTGGGGAGAAGGAAGAATTTGCCACAAAAAATGTTCATGTTTTATGTCCTATTTCTAAATTGTTTCTTCCTGTTTGATTTCTTATATCTCTAAATCTTTCTTTAGTCAAACAAAACTTGTGTTCGCCTTTTACTTTTTTTTTTTTTTGTATTGCAAAGGAGGCATATTCTTCATTACATTCAAATAATCAAAATCAAGATCCCCAGTATTTTTCCTGAGATGGTTTTTCTTCAGTATCAGACTCTTGGTTTACCATTAAATCATGATAAACTCTATTGCCTTTCTAAAGTCCATAGTCTTTACCTGGACATTCAGAGCCCTTTATAACCCGGACCCAGCCCGTATTCAGGACTCGTTGCTAACTTCCTTCCAGCTCACCCTCACATTGCATTGCCATACGTGACCCAACTACCAGGCCTTTGCCCATGATATCCCCTCTGCCAAAGCACCTTGATTTCCCCCCTATGCTCATTAACACCCAGCTCATTCTTTAAGTCCCCAGTTAGAGATCATTCTTCTTTATAGCCTAACCCACACTCTTCTTCCTGGGCATGATGAATAATCAGCCCCTCGTGTGGTCTCTTTCAACCCCTTCATTTCGGGTTTATCACATGGCAGAGACATTCGTGCTTTACTCATTGGCCAGACTGAGCTCTGTTAGTTCAGCTTTGTGTCCTCTGATGCAGCTTCGTGTCACTGAGCCTTATGGAGCACCTTGCACAAAAGTTTGAGCTAGTAGATCTTTTCTGAAAGAATAGACAGACCAACAAATGGGTGAAGTAGGTGCCATCGAATGTAAGAATCTCATGTAGGTTAGTAACCATGTTGCATTATTTGGCCTCCTGCTGGGCACGGTGTGGTGGCACTGAGCTATGGTCCCGGATGCTCAGAAGGTGAGAGCCTGCCTAAGCTCGAGAGAGCTGAGTGAGTCCTGTGCCAAGCAAGAGCCGCCACTCATTTCCGGATCAGCGTCTGGCCCGGAATGGCGGAACGCTCTTCAGGAGGGGAGGATGACTCCCCCAAATCACAGAACCCACCCTGAGATAAAGTAAGCTGCTTAAAATCATTTTGAATAACTGCATTACATTTCGAGTAAGTATATGCTCTGTGTATATGAGAAAAAAAGTTAACATTTCGATGCAAAAGTGCTCTTTGGCTTTTAAAAATCTGAGTCTTTATTTTTAGGTTGATTTTATTTATGATGGAATCCTGTGTGTCAGGGATTTCTCCATGCTGTTTACTTTGTAACCACATATATGCTAGCAATAATGAGTTGGATGAGGAACTCAAAACTTTTCCTTGAGCACCTAACTGTGTGATCTGCAGTTTTGTTCTCAGAGTGGCGTGTGCTGAATGCTGCCTGAATTCCTTGTTCTAGTTGATGAAAATATCCCAAGTCTATATCACATTATAAAGCATTGATAAACTGCCTTTTTCTCTCCTGTGTAGAAAAATAGTTCCATATGCCAGGGGATTTCAGCTGGGCATTTTCATTATAAAATAGGATAGTTTTCCCATTTCATTTTGTGCCAAATGTAAAAGCCAAATTCCTAATTCGATTTTATCTAGTATGCTTTTTCAAGGTTTTTTAAATATCCAGGGAAGAGCTTTCTTTTTTAACATAGAGAACCAGCACATGTCAATTCTAAAAAGAGCTGAAAATACGTAATAGTCTTCTTACAAGCATTTTTAATAGCACAATCTAATGACCCTTATGTCAGTTTGGAATCCACTGTCATTGCCACGTCCCTGGCACTATCAGTACCTAATTTCCACATTGCAATATAGGCAAGAAGAGCCACGCACAACCAGTGATGAGGCAATGATGAATTGACAAGCATCAGAAAGCAAATTCTGCACACGCACTAATATGCCTGCCACGTTGTGCCCACAGAGCTAGCAGGCACCCTAAACAGGCTTCAAAGTGCCACTGAGCAGCAGGCGAAGTTCCAAATACAAGAGCAAGCCTTTGGAAAGCCAGATCGTCATAGGATGTTGCCACAGTTTCCTTGCACTGTACGAAAATTTCAATGTACAATATCGCCTTGGAATATTCTTGAGAAAACAAAACCTGAAAACATAGTGTGAAAAAATGATAATATCAGAGCATGTTTGAGGCTGTGGGTGGTTAATCGCTAAATAATTTTTTAGGCATTGGATGCTGTAAGTCAGCATTGTTGAAGAAATGAGCACTGAAACAGACTCTGACAAATGGGCAGGAACTGTACAAAGGGGTGAAGGGTGCACTCAGTGAGGGGAAAGGCGTGAGCTGAGGTCTGAGTGGGCTCAGGAGATGGTGGGGAGTGTTTGTCTTGGGAAGAGAACTGAGTAAGAAAGTAACTGGAGGTATAACAGGAAAGATAGGTTGAGGTTAAGATTCTGTTGCGGAGGTCCTCAACTGCCATGCTATGAGTTCCAGGTTGATCCTGAAAGTGGGGACCGCCCATCAGGATTTGAGAGCAGGACAGAGACAAAAATAAATGGCAGGAAAAACTTTCAAGAAAATGAGGACAATCTTCATATGATGATAGCAGAGTGATGGTCCTGACATGCTGTTGTCATGCAGCCCTCTCTGTGTGACCTTGGGGGTTGATCACATGCGTGTGCGCACCTTTGCCATAAAATGCTAGAAGGATAACCCCATCTCCTCAGTGTTTTAACGAGGCAGCAAGGGGAGGTTAGATGCGACAGCACACTGTATAGTGTTTTAGTTTTCACTTCAGAGTCATGTAAAAGGCAACTGGTGGAACGGGGATACTAGTGTTAATTAAAGAATGTTCTAGAAAGAAAAAGTTAGACAGTGAGGAAGAAATTCTTCACCCTTTTAAAGGAAGAAATAAACCTAGGAGCCACCATGGTTCTATTTCTTCACGTTCCTACATCTAGTTAGTCTTGTATAGTGGAAACATGAAAACATGCAGGAACAGATTGAGGAAGAGCAGGAATCTGCAGAATTCATCAAGGGGAATCCAGGTGGGTGCCAAGCCAGCAGAGATGCAGGTGCAGGCCTCTAGTCTCCGGTGAAGCCCAAGACAATGGTGGCTATTTATCGAACACCTACTGTGGCTGGTGTTCTGCCCCAAGCTAACCCCGTCCGTGTTTTCCAGCTGAACCCTTCATTTTTAATGAGCAAAGTTCATGGCAACAGGAGACATATTTATTCCAAAGTTCCAACCCCAGCTTTTACCAAGTTTTATCACGTTGTATAATTAACCATCCGTTCTCCTAAATCAAGTTTAGACTAAGTGTCAGGCTGTGAAAAAACTCTGATAAGAGTAACCATTATTTTGTTTCAGGATAGATTTATATTTTCATCAGAGAAGATGAATTGCTTCCTCTTTCTCAGTGTGGCTTTAATAAGACTTCGTGTAAACCATGTTCGAGGAATGTAGTGAGGGTGATTGGAGATTATTAGAGGAATAGACTTGTTTTCATTACTTGTGACATATCAGTCCTACAGTTCAACATATACCAAACATGAGACTGCCCCTGCCCCTGATAATTCCCTGTTCCAACTGTTGCTGTGCCTAAACAACTCAGCTCATTCAGGTGCTCCTTTCTTATTCCAGAACTTCTTCTGTGACACATTTACAACATGCTACTTCTAAGGACCATGCAGTTTCAGATATGCAAAAGAGAGAAACTAAGTCCTACCTACTAGTTTGCTTTGAGATGTATTTTTGGGGAGCCCTTAGCTGTCACATGTCACATTGGTATGTTTTTGACTCAAAGGATTGGCAATAGATTGCCTGCCTCCCTTATTTATTAGAAGAGATTCATTGTAGAACTTATGAAAAAAGTTATGAATTACTTTCCAATCCTCTGCCCTTCCACTTTCTCACCAATGACATGACTTCCATCAGTACATATTTTAGGGCTGACCAGAGGTTTCCAAATTGTGTAGAAGAGTAGTCATTTATATTGATTGAATTTGGAGACCCCCCTTTAACATAAAAAATGCTTTTCAGATGCACACATGATGGTAATTCAGTATCTTTGGGAAAATATATAATGAAAAAACCACTGGGTATTTAGTAGTAATTTTAAATGAATTTGTATTTTATTAGTCACAGTGGAAGCTCCATAAATGGGAATCATAGTAGCACCTACATATTGTAAGGCATTTTACACTTTCATTGCAGAGTTCCATGTAAATATATATCTGTGGACCCCCCACACTCTCACTGAAGACTCCCCAAGTCTGCATCTGGTATAGATTCCTGATGAGCAAGTCCTCATCTTTGTACATATAACCTTATTTCCAGTGTCACGTTGTAGTTAATCCATGAGTTGTTTAGAAGCATATAGGGTTTCCCTGGTTGCAAATCTGTGTGGTCATGAAAAATATTTTCTCCAAACTGTTTTCTCCAGTTGTCTGATAGATAGATCCCATTAGATAAAATTTGTTAACTGTTCAAATTATCTCTGTATCTACTGAATTTTGTTTACTGTATCAGTTACTGAAAGAGTTGTGTAAGTATCCCACTGTAATGGTAGATTTCTCAGTTTCTCCATGTGGTTTTTTGTAAGTTTTTGTTTTACATATTTGACACTATGTTATGAAGTGATGAATGTTTAGAATTACAATATCTCCTGGTGAATGAACCTTTTTTTCAATTGTATTGACTCTAATTTCATAAAGGTCTTCTTGGCCTATTTCTAAATATTTTCTCTTGATCTATTTTATCCCATATTATTTTGCTTCACATTTTGTGAGTGGGGATGGAGGGTTTAAAAATATGCTGTTGTAGCAGCAGACCACAGAACCCAAGAACGGACTAATAGTTACCAAAGGGAAAGGGACTGCGGAAGTTGGGTGGGAAGGGTGGGATAAGAGGGTAAAAAGGACATTACGATTAGCAGAAGTAATGTTGGGGAGGCATGGGGAGGGCTGTACAACTCAGAGAAGACAAGCAGTGATTCTATAGCATCTCACTACGCTGATGGACAGTGACTGTAATGGGGTTGGTGGGGGGGACCTGATGAAGGGGTAGTTTAATCACCATAATATTGCACATGTAATTGTAGGTTAATGATACCAAAATAAATTATAAATAATAAAAAATATATATATCTTCAGAGCCAAAGATAAATAAATAAATAAATAAAAATATGCTGTTGTATATTTTTCCTCTCAATCTTTCTGCTTCTTTGTTTTAAATGTATCTTTTTCAAATAGCCTAAATCTAATTTTTTTTGTTTTATTTTTGCATGGCCTGAAGATCTTTGTCTTTTAAATTGAGACTTAAACCCATTTGTATAAAATAACTAACTCATTTTTTATATTTCTATTCTTTGCACTTATTTTTCTTGCTTTCTTGTTACATTTTTCCTCTTTCTCGCTTTCTTTTGAATTTTTTCAGGTTGCCCTCCTCCCTCCATTCTTTTCCCTTTATTGTTTAGAGGTTATATACTTTATTTCTGTGCATTTAATGGTCATTCTAGTATTTTAAGATGCTTATGTAACTTAAAGTCTAAAATTACTCAGTATTTTTACCCACATGCAAATAATAAAAGAATATCAGAGTGGTTTGATCTCCCCCTACTTTTTCCTCATCATTCCTTCATACATTTCCAACTGTTTGGAATCATTTTCCTTTCGCCTGAACCACCTCTTCTAAAATTTCCTTTAGCAAGAGTCTTTTGGTAGAAAACTGTCTCTGTTTTCGTGTTCCTGAAAGTAGCCTCAATTTTCCCTCTGGAAATAGGGTTTCTAAGAGTGTAGGATTTTAGGTAGACATCTATTTTATCACGGTATACAGAAGATACTAGTCCATTGTGTTCTAACATCTATTGGTGCTATTAAGAAACCAGTGATTGACTTAAATATCATTTCTTAGCAGGTAATCTGTCTTTTCTTTCTAGCCATTTTAAAGATCTTAACTTTTTCTTTGTTGGTCTGTAGTTTCACAGGGACATGGAGAGCTATGGATTTCTTTTTATTTTTCCCAGTTTGCATTTATTGTATTTCCTAGATCTGGGATGATCTTGCATCATTGTTAGAAAATTTTAAACTAGTATCTTTTGCATACTGCCTCTCCCTCACTCTGTTTGTTACCTCTTTCTATACTCTTAGTAGCTATATCTTACCTTTTCACACTCACCTCTTTAAACAGATCTTTCTTCACTATACTGAAGATAATTTATTCAGCTATATCTTCCATTCACACAGTATGCTGTTTACTTTATTCACTAAGCATTTTATTTCACCTGTGATAGTTTTCATTTATAGATGTTTCATTGAGTTCTTTTAAGTCTGTTCTTTCATGGTTTATGGGCTTTTGCCCCATTCGGGTTTTTTAGATTTTAATTGTCTTAAGAATATCAAATATAATTTAGTTACTCTTCACTATTTAATGACATCATTATTTAAAGTAATTTAAAATTGTCAGAATTGGTCTGACTGTTCTAACATCGGGTATCTGCTGCTGCTTCAGCTAGCTTTTGATCATTTAGCCTACTTTCTTTTTGTGTTATTTATTTACTTATTTAGTTTGTTTTGTTTTTTTTAGATGCTCCTTTCTCTTGGAACTTTGTCTCTGGGAATTCTTTGAGATCTGCATTAAGTCCTTAATTATATTGCTTTAGAGTATTCTTATGAGGATACTTTATTCTTCCTTTGAAGTTTTTGAGACCACAGACCTAATATGGATGGAGACATCAAAGCTCTCTGTGTAAGGAGGAGCTTGTGGTTAAACGTCCTTAGGAGAGATCTTGTTTCCCTCCACCCAGCAGTGAGGTAGACAAGCCAGTCCTTTAGCTCTCCTTTCCATTAGCCCGACACTAAGGATGTGGCTCTTGGGGCCCCTACTTTAAGAGAGAGTTTTCCTGTTACATTTTGGGTTAAAGGGGAGAATCTGGGCTTTTTCTCTCTTATGCTCTGGGCGCTGTGGAACTATTAGAGTCCCCCGAGCTTTGCAGAAGCTCTAAAGCTGAAACCTAGCTGTGTACTTAACCTCCTTAGATTCCCATTTTCAGTTCATTTTGAGATTCTGCTCTTTCCTTTCTTTCATGCCAACTAGGTGATGTATGCCTAAAATATTCTTTCATACTTTATCCAGGATGTTTCAGTTGGGAGGGACGTTCGAGGTAGCTAACTTACCATTCTGCTGGAAACAGAATATTCTTTTATTTAATTCTTATACCAACCTTGTTCTGTGAGGAAAAAGAGTTAAATGTAGTTGCAAAATCAAACAGTTAATAATATTTTGATGCAAACCTAGGTCTCCTGACTCAAGACCACATTTTTTTTTTCCAAACCATATGGTATGACCTGCTCCTTGCAGAAGCCTTGAAGAGAGAAATGCATTCTGCTGACTTTGTAGTACTGAGTGGGTTTCGTAAGGGTGATTGTTGTTAAGAGTTTAGGACTTTATCTTAATTTACATCCAGTTCTGAGGACTGTACCAATCAAGTGAATCTAGGAATATGATACTTTGGGTTCCTGGAGTGAGTATTCCAAAAATTATTTTCCTGATCATTCTTGGGGATAGAACCTACCTGTGAAATTATTCCCAGTGACACCCTGTCTAACCCCAACATGTAAAGTTTATGACATGTCTGTTGCCTTTAAGTGTGCATGCATGCATCAAAGTTAATACTTTGTTTTAAGGAGTACTGGGTTTCTTTTGGGAAATGGAAGAGTTCTGATTTTTGCACGGAGACTCTTAAAGCCAATCCATTTATTTAATAATAGCTTTAGTTCAACCTGAAGTGTACTATGGACATTCTAGGAAATAATATATTTATTTTAAACTCTATATGTAATGAAAAAAATTTACGCTTGCCTAAATCTACAAGAATCAGGAGATTGTTGAGTATGTATTTCATCTTGGGGCCAAGACAAAACTTCTTCAAAGCTTCCTGATAGAGGTTGAATAATATATAGTAAACTAGACTGACAGTTTTTTTTCCCACTGGTTACCATGGAGGCAATTTCAGTTAGAAACCCCCAGCATTTACAAATGATAGTCATATTTTATCCCTATGCACCTTTGCATTTTATGTAGTCTTTTAATGGTGTCTTCTAGCCTTCGTCTGCCTTTCCGACCCATGCTCTACTCTGTTGTCAGCGACCTAATTATGGTCATATTTGAAGACAGCACCTCTCTAGCCCCAGTCCCACAGGATAATGCACACACTCCTTACCATAACAGTCTTCCCAAGCCAGCCATTACTTCCTCTAGTTCCCACCTTACTTCGCTTTTCATCACCACGGACCTCATCCATGGCCCCTAATTCTGGAAAATGTCTGACCCGGCCTCCTGGCTTCCAACAGCATATACACACTGATGACTCACAGGGATGTGTCTTCAGCCTGCCCATTTCTCTGGGTTCTATACTCATAGATTCAATATCCCAGATGTAACATGTTTTAAAGAGAAGTCTTGTATGAAGTCCCACTTCTCCCCCATGTCATCCCATCTCAGCCTGTAAATCAAAAACTTGGGAAATTTCCAAGACTCTCTTTCCCTTCATCCGAGCAAGTTCCCATAGGCTGCATCTTCAAAATACACCTGCCATCTGACCACTCTTCTCTTCACTGTGACCACCCTCATCCAAGCCACCATTGCCCCTCATTTAACCCTCTTCCCTGGTTTTCCTGTGCTCACTGCAGTCAGCGGCTGAAGAGATCGTTTATAAAATGTAAACATTGTCTTGCCTCTTAATGAAACCGTCCAAAGACTTATAACACTGTAAAGAAAACCCAGAAGTCTTTCCCTTAGGGTCTTTAGGGCTGTCCACAATCTTCCAAGCTCGTGGTCTTCACTACCGACCCTGCAGAATGCTCTTCTTAGACACGCCAGCCCTTACTCCTCACGCCCATCAAGCACGTGTCCTTCTTTCCCTCTGAAGTGCTTTTCTCTCAGGTGACCGTGTGGTTCATGCTCTCCCTTTATTTAAGTCTCTGCTCAGATGTCACCATCTCAAAGGAGCTGTTTCAGATCAACTTTTCCAAAACAGCATTTTTATCAGTCAGCTACTGCTGCGTCGTAACAACCACAGATGTCTCAGTGAATGACAAACCGCAGTGCACATCCACCCATCAGCTGGGGACTGGAGCATCCGTCGAGCCTGGGACTGGGGTTGCTTTCCTTCGGGCCCCGCATCTGCCTGGGTTTGGCTTCTTGGTGCAGACTAGGCTCGTATCGGCTTCCCATCTATGATTTCACATCCATGGAAAGTGGCGGGGAGGAGGTGCTCCATGAATGTTCACTCATAAATATCTAAAGGAACGAATACATGGAATGGAACTTAAGAGAACAGGTAGATAGAACAGAGATGAAGTAAAATAGTTCGCTTGGACTTTTCTAGTATGTGACTTGACTGCTGTAAGCTCCTGAGAGAATTCTGCCATGCCTTTTCTTATTTTCGCATGTTCAGATCAGAGAACAGGCACGTGCTTCTCGGGCCTGGTGAACGGTCGCTGTGCCCAAGAGCTCCCGGGCCGAATGGCAAAGTCTCAGTGTTGCTGTGAACCTGGACGCTGCTGGGGCGTCGGAACCATTCCTGAAGCCTGTCCCGTCAGGGGCTCTGGTGAGTGAGGGCTGCTCATCTCAGGACAGACAGTGCTGTGAAAATCAGGGACGGTGCCGTACTTTGCTCCTTCTCCTTGAAGTCGGGTCATATTTGTGTTACTACGGTCCTCAGCGTGACCTGTGTGTTTCCATGAGGGAGAAGGGTGGTATTGCTTAATTGGGATCAGTTCTCATTATACCCAGTTTTATTCATATCTGAAAAATTCCTGAGACCAGATGATGACTTGTCTTCATGTCCATATTTTTAAGAATTTATCTTGAATGTCTTTATTTCAACTCAGTTTTAAAACCTCTGGATCTTTTGTTCCCGAGCTTGAATGTCTTTGCATAACAAAAGTTCTTCTACCTTCATATATCTTATTTCAGGGGTATCCTTACTTCGCAGTATTCCAATCCCCGAAGATACCGCCTCTCTTTTCTTATGACCTGAAAATTATGAATATGAGATGGGAGGATGGTTGTCATTCATTTTGCTTTATTAACTGCTGTGTAACTGAGGCCAGAGCAGGAAATTAGGATGAATGAGTAGTGACTCTAGTTAATATAGTGTGATAGTAAAGTTCAATTAACGTTTACCCCAGAAAGGTGTATCAGTATATTTTATTATATTGTCTTCGTATTAAATTATACTTCTTAGGGAAATAATTTAAACTTTTTGAAATATAAAGACATGTATGTACATGTACTATATGGAGAACAAAATTATAGCGCATTCTTTCAAAATCTCTAAGCTATAAAATGTCAAAATCAAGTAGCAAAAATTTCTGAAAAACAGTTAATGCAGGGTGTGTAATTTTGGAAACTCATATTTCTACTAATAATATATAATAGCAATATTTAACTGGACAGTTACTTGAGTTAAATAATTTTCATTTCTTCCAATATAGTGCCCTAATTCGGAGAACAGTTTAAGGAAATGAGGCAATTGTATGTTCTTGCTTCCTTTCTCTTAGCTTTGATACTTGGACAAATAAGGAGCAGATTTACAAGCTTACTAAATATTGTCTTCTGTTAAAATCCATGTTGAAAAAAATATTATTCTGAAACTATATTAATCCCTTAAAGAGAAGAAAGAAAACAGATAGGAAAAATCTGTAGTTGCAATACTGATGAGGTTGTAAGTAAAGCCAATATACAGAATGAATTACACTTTTAATTTTCATCCATCCAAGTGAATTTCTTGCACTCATAATTATTTATACCTGGAATTTTGTGAGCTGCACTTAAAGACATAAAAATTTAAGTGCACATATAGATGATTCTTTTGCTTTGCAACTCAGTTAAAACATTAATACTCAATTTTTCAACTTTTTCTGAAACATCTCTACCTTTCCTGCTTCGGCTAGCATTGAAACATGTAGCAAGATAATAAACTGCTTATTCCTAGTCTGTAGTATAGATAAACTGAAACCATCATTACCATATGCCGAGTGCTTTTTATGCAGGAAGACATCCATTTGTGTTTAACTGAACTTTCTTTTCCTCTAGAGGAATATCGCAGACTTTGCATGGATGGACTTCCAATAGGAGGGGTTCCAGGGAGTGCTGGTTCCAGACCTGGAGGCGCTGGGGGAAATGGCTTTGCCCCAAGTGGAAACGGCAATGGCTACGGCCCAGGAGGAACCGGCTTCATCCCCATCCCTGGAAGCAATGGCTTCTCTCCTGGAGTTGGGGGAGCCGGGGTAGGGGCCGGGGGACAGGGTCCCATCATCACTGGACTAAGTGAGTGTTCACTTTTTGTGTAGTTTTCTGCCTTAAATGACATTATAATACCTAACATGTTCTCTTTTTTCCAAAAGGTGTGTGTGTGTGTTTATGTGTAAAAACCTATTTCAGAGTCTAAAACATAAAGTAGTAATACAAAATTCTTAGGAAAACATTATTTTTCTGTTTCATAAACTTTCCAAATTAGAGAAAAGAGTGAGTGACCGAGGTTCCCTGTGAAAATAGAGATGAGACTATGGTACTACTCCAATCCAGGTGACACCATTAAAGAGCATATTTTTGGTTCCAGTGTATTTATTTCATTTGACTATTTGCAGCTGCTCTGATCATACACCCCTTGAATTATTTTCCGGAACCATTTCTCAACTGAGATAAACTGAATAGGTCTTGCTCTGTGTCTATCCAAATATTATAATAAAATATCTTTCTTTTCCTCACTTTTTTGTTGAGTAACTTAAGACATCAAGAACCGTGGGCTTCAGGCCAGAGTTGGCATTGGCGTACTTGACTTTTAAGTTCATTCTTTTTAAAAGAACTGCTCTTGCTAATAATATTTAATGATGTCCTACAGTGCTGTTTATTCTTTTTGGCACATTGCCTATTTACTATATCTGAATATTCAACACAGTTACAAAACAAGAAATGGAAAGCATTCAAAAGCACAGTAGAACATTCCCCATATTTTGAGAAGACATCATTCTGAGCAAAGTTTCCAGATGTATAATTTAACAAATGCAAGTACAACTATGTGTCTCAAGTATATTTTTTAGGTCACGAACATAGGTGTCTTAATAACATATAGAATAATTCTGGCTTTTGATGTATACACCTAATTAATGTACTGTTTATTAAATATCCTTTAAAAAAATTAACTCTAAGAAAATGAACCCATCTTGTAACGATGAAATATCTCCTGTGCTTTAATTTCCCATAGCTATTCTGAACCAGACAATAGACATCTGTAAACACCATGCTAATCTCTGTTTAAACGGACGCTGTATACCTACCGTTTCTAGCTACCGATGTGAATGCAACATGGGCTATAAGCAGGATGCAAATGGGGATTGTATAGGTAAGTTCATGATTCTCTAAACCCACTTAGTTTTTTAATAGCTTTTAGACTACAAGAACAAATTGGACTGAAGGTGATAGTTTTTTTTATAAACAAGTCTTTGGAAGTAAAGTTAATTTCCAGGCTGTCTCCTGTTTACATGTTCTTCCATGTGCTCCCTTAAGCTATTACTGAGATGAGTCACTTTAAGAATTCCCCACCGTCTCAGATCCTAACCGCTGTAATTTCTGTCTCTGCCTCTCCCATTCCTTCCTTGCTAGCCGAGCAGTACTGGATATAATGTGGTGTCATTAACATGCAGAAGAACGTACAGCGTGGGAGGAAAGAGTTGGTGGGTCTCTTTTGGATATGTTGAGTTTTATGTGTGTAAGACATTTAATTACAGAGGTCTACAGCTAAGAGGAGTGCTCAGGGCTGGAGTGACAGATTTAGGCACCAATAGTATGCAGGTGGCTGTTAGAACCATCAGAGTGAATACTGTCACCCAGGCTGAAACACAGCAAGAGATGAAAAGATAAACAAGTAGTACTGTGGCTGGAACCCTGTGGAACAGCAACATGGGTCCATGAAGAAAACTTAGTGCTGGAGAAGAGCAAAATAACCCGGAAAGTTTTATGTCTCAGAAGCCATGCAAAGGGCACACTTCCAAGGGAAATGTAGTGTCAAGGGTTAAATGCAGCAAAATAATTAAATACAGCGAGGACAAAAATATCTTCTGGATTTCATAATGAAGAGGGTTTTCATGATCTTTTAAGAGTAGTTTTAGGAATACGGGAATGGAACCGTTTAGAGGTTGTTCTTTTACTTTTTCATCATTATTAGCAAACTGTCATGTATACGTTCCACAATTAGCATAACCCTAAATACCGGGTTTGGGTTCAGGTGTTCTGTTGTAAAATATGAAGAGAGGCCAGGAACAGAGAGAGTTCCAAAAAAAATTATCATAATTTTGCCAAGGTAGACTGAAAAATGTCTAAGTGTACTATGATTATGAAGGAAAACGGGAGCCATATGTTTTGGAAAAACTGATCATTCTAGACAAAGTACAGAGCTACTAGATCAAAATGAGAACATGAGGATCAGGACCCCTGTGTGCAGATGCCCAGGTTTTGCACTGCGCAGCTCCAGAGGGCGCCATTCATGTGATCTGTCTGAATGGCGCGCCTTAGGGTCGTGCGGTATGCAACCATAGGCAGCAGCTGTCGCTTAGCTGATCGTGATGTGAAGGTGGTTATTTGTGGACACCATGAAATGCTGATACATTTATTCTTATTATATGACTTGAGAATTATTTTGCTACCAGAAAACATGACTGTAAGGATACAGTACATAAAATAGCCCCTCTTGCACATACATACACAATCACAATCCATCAAACTGAAATTGGATTGACCGCTTTTGTTTGGCTATTAATGTTTGTCATTCATGTGTCTCTGCATGATTCACTAACCAATGAATAAAAGTCGGCCAGACGTTGAATATTTTCTGTGAATTATCCAAAGACCACCATTTATTTGATGTTAGCACCCAGGTACACTTCATTCTTCCTGTAGAGCACCTGTACTCTGGAGGAGTTGATGAACCACTGTTATAAAGATGAACTCTTTTTAAGGATCAAGAGTTCATGGCTGCCACTCCAGCCTTGTCACCCAGGGCGGCTCTAAGGAATTCAGCCCTGCAGAAGGTGGTTTCAGTGACTCAGTTCTCCCAAGGGTGATGCAGTCAGGTATGCTCCAGATGCTCATCTCAGACAAGGGATCTCTTAAAACAATAGGTCCTTACTTCTCCTGGAGCTCGGGTTAGAATGGCTACTACCACCCTTTTTATAAACTCTGTCTAATGAAGTGTTGGCTTACATGTCAGCACAGTTAATAGAAATCTCTGACTTCTATGTTTCACCAACATTGTTGCAAATGGTTCCACTGTAAATGGATCTCATCATCCACAAAGGTAAAACCCAGACACGATTATTCTTCTAACTATGGTAATTCATAGAGCCAAAGATCATCAATATTGGGGCATACTCTCAGAAAATAAGTTTTTAATATCTTTAGTCTTATCTTCTTTCCAGTGTCAACTTCTAATCAGTTTGAGTATGAGTTCATAAACAAGTTAGGACATCAGAAGTTAAGAGGATGTAAGTTAACGAGTGTTTTAAATTATAATTGCCCAAGATGAGAGTCGTCACTGTTTTAATTGTACCTGTGTTTTGAGGAATAACAAACCACCACTGCTATTTGGGAACTTCTGCTAGATACTGAAGTAGGATAATTAGAAAGGCAATAACTGTATTAAAGGATCAAAGACAAGGAAAATAGAATGGGGTCCATTTTGCTCTTACGAGAATTGCTATTGAGGTCTGAACACACTTATATCTACTCACCATGTTTCCTCTCTCTCTTTCCTGACAATTCTACTTTAAAATGAATTTTTGTGACTCTTCCTATGTAAGTCCAACTGCCATTAGAAATGGGTTTTAACTCGATTCTAAGCATCTTACTTTGGAATAGTAAGAAGTAAGTTTAGTGTAGGTTGGGCCACAGAAGTCATCTTAGAGCACTTGCAAATTACAAGTGTTTGCTAAGTTGGAATATGAAGTACTTTTCAAAAGTATTTCTTACTTTAATAGTACTGAGAATTTAACCATTTTGATAATCATCTTTCTCAATTACTCAACTTATTTTGGGAATTTAAAATTCTATGCCTTTTGCTTAAAAATAGTCCACAATGAATACACAGGAAGAAATTAAAGCGCACAGACCGTAGTATTTAAGTACTCCTGTTCTTCTACATAAGGCAAAACAAAGACAGTCCCTTGGAAGGAGTAAGCTGTGACAGTCAGAAGAAAAGAGGTATGAAATGTACATTTCAGAACTTGGCAGCAGGCATTTGTGTTTACAGGCATACCCTGTTTTATGGTGCTTTGCAAATACTGCATTCTTTTACAAATGAATGGTATGTGGCAACTCTGCGTCAAGCAAGTCTATGGGTCCCATTTTTTCAACAGCACTCCCTCACTGTGTGTCTCTGTCACATTTGGTAATTATTGCAATATTTCAAACTTTTTTATTATTGTTATATTTCTTCTGGTGAACTGTGATTGGTAACATCTGGTGTTTTTATCGTAATTGTTTTTGGTGCTCTGTTAACTGCACCCATATTAGATAGCTGACTTAACGGATGAATGTGTGTGTTCTGATGGCTGCTCGGCTGGCAGTTCCACACATCTCTTCTGCTTGGGCCTCGCTAGTCCCTGAGACACAACAATATTGAAATTAGGCCATTTAGTAACCCTACAATGGCCTCTGAGTGTTCAAGTGAAAGGAGAAGTTGCATGTCTCTCACTTTAAATCAAAGCCAGAAATTATTAAGCTGAGGGAGGGAGGCCTATGGAAAGCCAAGATAGGATGAAAGCTGGGCCTCTTGCACCAAGCCAAGTTGTGAATGCAAAGGATAAGTTCTTGAAGGAAATTAAAAGTGCTGCTCCAGTGAACACAGAAATAATAAGTGAAACAGCCTTATTGCTGGTATGGAGTAACTTTTAGTGTTCTGGATTGATGATCAAACCAGCCACAATATTCCCTTAAGCTAAAGCCTAATGCAGAACAAGACTCTCTTCAATTCTAGGAATTCACCTCTAGGCTGAGAGAGGTAAGGCAGCCGTAGAAGAAAAGTCCAACACCAGCAGAGGTTAGTTCATGAGGTTTAAGGCAAGAAGCCATCTCCATAACATAAAAGTGCAGGGGAAGCAGCAGGTGCTGATGGAAAAGCCATAGCAAGTTATCCAGAAAGTCCAGCTAAGATAATTCATAAAGGTGGCTCTGTTAAACAAAGATTTTCAGTGTAGACATAACTGCCTTCTATTGGAAGAATATTCCATCCAGCACTTTAGTAGTTAGGAGAAGTCAGCGCCTGACTTCAAAGCTTCCAAGGACAGGCTGACTCTCTTCTTAGGGGCTAATGCTGCTGGTGACTTTAAGTTGAAGCTCAAAGACCATTCCAAAAATCCTAAGGCCCTTAAGAATTACACATAATCTTCTCTGCCTGTGCTTTATAAATGGAACAATGAAGCCTGGATGACAGCCAATATTTACAGCATGGTTTATGGAACATTTTAAGCCCACCAATGAAACCTACTACTAAGAAAAAAGTTTCCTTTCAAAACATAGCAACTCACTGACAATGTACCTGGTCACACAGTAGCTCTGATGGAGATCGACAATGAGGTGAAAGGTTTTCATGCCTGCTAACAGAACATCCATTCTGCAGCCCATGGGTCAAAGAGTCATGTCGACTTTTAAGTCTTTTATTGAAGAGAGAGATTCCATAAGACTATAGGTGTCATAGATCGTGATGGACTTTCTGGAAAGGACTCACCATTCTAGATGCCATTATGAACATCCGTTATTCCTGGGGAGAGGTCAGACTATCAATATGAACAGTAGTTTGGAAGAAGTTGATTCCAATCCTCATGGATGACTTTGGGGGGTGGTTCAAGACTTCAGTGAGGCAGTCACTGCAGATGTGGGAACAGCAAGAGAACTAGAATTAGAACTGGAGCCTGAAACTGTGAGCAATTGGAACAATGTGATAAAACTTGAACAGATGAGGAATTGCTTCTCAGGGACAAGCAAAAAAAGTGGTTTCTTGAGATGGAATCTGCTGGTGGAGATGCTGTGAAGACAGTTGGGATGACAACAAAGGATTTAGAATATGACATAAACTTAGTTGATGAAGCAGTGGCAGAGTGTGAGAAGATCAACTCCAATTCTGACAGAAGTTCTCCCATGGGTCAAATGCTATTGAACAGCATCACATGCTACAATGAAACTCTTCCCCTAGGGAAGGGTGCATCGCTGTGGCAAATCTGCCTGTTGTCATATTTTATGAAATTGCCCCATCCACCCAGCCTTCAGTGACCACCACTCTGATTGGTCAGCAGCCATCAACATCAAGACAAGACCCTCCACCAGCAAAAAGATTATCGATTGATGAAAGCTCAGATGATGGTTAGCATTTTTAAGCAATTAAGTATTTTTTGACTAAGGTATGTATGTATATTGTTTTTTAAACATAATGCTGTTACCCACTTAATAGACTACAGTATACCATAATAACTTTTATATGCACCGGGAAGCCTAAAAACTCATTTGATTCTCTTTATTGTGATACTTGCTTTATTCTCGTGGTCTGAAACCGAACCTGAAATATTGCCAAGGTATGCCTGTAGTCTAAACTTTAAAATCTTAGCATAATCCTGGAAAACAAATGGGGTGTTAAAGGCTTGGACTGTAAAGTCACTAATAGTTTTTGGTGATTGTTTTCACTTTCAAAGAAGAAATAAATAAACGAACTAGTATATCTCCTCTATAAACTGGTCCCTTGGTGTAATCCCACATGGGCTAAGGGACAAATGAATTACAGCTGTAAGGGCAAAGTAACTGGCGAGGCTGTCATAGCAATGAGGGGCCTTGGGAACAGGTTCTCACGGGGGGAAGGAAAAGGTCCTGAAAAGTGACCCGGCTTCTCAGAAAGTTTACCCAACCTAAGGGGGTTTGGTACATGGCCTCATGTTCGTCGCTAGAACAGAGCTGTACAATGAGGCTTCTATAACATCTACAACACGGTTTAGTTGTTGGGTTTCCATATCAGGTACACACAGAGAATTTAAGAGATCTTCAGTACTGCAAACTGAAGGTGATATTTAGTATTGGAATGTCCCTTAATTATACTTGAGACGGTTGTTAAGGCTCTAATGCTCCCTTTTCTCATTTTGCTTCATTCCTTTGGCTCACTAGAATTGATGTTATCAACCAAAAGTTGAAATGTCAGTCAATCTTAATGGGCTGAAAGCATCTTTGGATGCATTGAAAAAGCATTTGATGCTGTTATTCTTTGTTGATTTTATTTTATTTGCTGTGAATGTTTATATGAATGAGGTTGGTGAGTTTGATATAGTTCCTCTTGCAAGAACATTTGTGAAAGAAATAATCTATTAAAATGAGAAACCCATGAATTGATTTTATGGTTTTGCTCTCCAAATTAGCTGAAATTGTAGATGTTAATGGCTTCTACACGTTTGTGACAAGGCAAATCAACATGCCCTCACCAGCCAGCCAGGTTTTTGATTTGCCGACGTTCAGTATCACGTTTAGGGAAATTGCCGAGAGAAAATGAATGAAACTTGCTCTAACACTGGCACACGGGATTTCTCTGGGGTTTAAGTAACTACTCCATGGTGTTCGGGGTTGTGCGATCCCTGAATCCTTTGATGGGTTTGCATTTAATTAAGCCTTAGGAAAACTTGAATCAAAAGCAGTGGTGCTTCTCACATTTAGGATCAGAATTAAGATTAGTATTTGCATAAAATTCAGTTATATCAAAGCATCCCTGTGCCAAGTTTAAAGTCCTGAAGAAACCTGAAGCTACTCAAAATAATAGGCTGTTTTAATTATTTTCTACCCCACCCTCATTTGTTACTTCAAATTATCCAAGCCTCAATGCACATATAGGTAAGCACAAAAAGTAATAACAAAGAAATTCCACAATCCAGCAATGTCTTTAACACTAAGAAAAGGGGCAGCATGTAATATAAATGTAAATCTTCAAAAATCTTTTATTGATCTTTAATACTCTACTAAGCCTCAGAGGCTATTAACTCACCCAGATCACTATGCCCAGTGTTATAGCCTGTTGGAACTCCTGGCTGTCTGTCCAGAGTCCATGCTTTTAATCACTGTGCATTACTCACACTGAAAAATCATTATTTCTTGATTAAAGCAGATTCCTTTGTACTCCTCAGTAGGCAATACTTTTGTAAATCTCCAGACGCCTCTGCATTTGAAGGCAGGAATTTTCATTCATTTATAAATACTCTGCTATTTAGACTATTACCACTGACTGGCCTTCTCTCAAATTTGGGAGGCCTCAATGTACTTTAAACAAACATTTCTAGAAATGGAATGAAGTCTATAATGGTTTCTCTTGCTGCTCACAGATGTTGATGAATGCACATCAAATCCCTGTACTAATGGCGATTGTGTTAACACACCTGGATCCTATTATTGTAAATGTCATGCCGGATTCCAGAGGACCCCTACCAAGCAAGCATGCATTGGTAAGGCAGTTTGCTTTCACGTGGGAAAATGTTCCATGAGATACAGGGACCCAGGCTGCTGAGGTTCAAAGTAAATCGATTAAAATGAGACATGGAATGAAGTTAAGTGCTGTTCCATTATGGCAGATGTAGTTCACACTACCTTCAGAAGTGCTCCCTTTAAACATAAATACTATTTGCATGTGTAACCCATCTATGTGATAAGCTGGCTTCACAGAAAATCACTTCCTTCTCTTTCCCGAGGTCATAGCTTCCTTCCTCTAAGTAACATCAGTGGCACTACTGCTCCCTGATTAACAGAACTTAAGATTTATAGTCGTTTCGATTCCTGCTTTCTTTGAACCTCCCACATACTCGACCACCGAATCGTGCCTGTTCTTCACTCAGTTTCATTGTCACACCCACCACGGATGTCCAGACCCTCTACCTCCCTGCTTGTTCGTCTCAGAACTCGGTCAGCAGGTGACTCTGCTTGTCTTCTTTTCATGTCCTGTCCATCCATTGGTAATTGCTCCAATTAGCTTATTCCAACGGTTTTTTTCCCATCATGTCAGCTCTTAGCGTGGCTATTTTGTACTCCCTTTCTCTTCCTCACCTCCATACTCTGACTTTTACTGTCTTCAACCGCTATGTCAAAAACAGCAGCATCAATGACTCTGGCTACCCCACCCACGCTCTCCTAAGTTCACTGCACACCCTATTTCCTTTTTCTCTTTCTCTCTTTGGCTGCTATAAGACTGGCCATAAAATTGCTTATACCTGCCTATCCAAGAGAAAAACTGGGAGAGGTGGAGATTTTGCTAATGAAGCAAAATGATCTCGTGTATGATGGGTAAAAATAGATTAGAGATTTACAGTTCCATTGATTAACTTACTGTTTTTAATAAAAAAAATATTGTAAAAGAATAATATTTGGTGTTTCTTAACTGTCCCAGATATTGATGAATGCATCCAGAATGGAGTTCTTTGTAAAAACGGTCGATGTGTGAACACAGATGGAAGTTTCCAGTGCATTTGCAATGCCGGCTTTGAATTAACTACAGATGGGAAAAACTGTGTTGGTATGGAAATTGCCTGCTCCCTTGCAAAAGATTTTTAAAGGATATACATTTTATTTAGAACCATATACACGGTTACCATGAGAGCCTGCACAACACGTACGTGAAAACTTCAGATGACTTAGGTGAAACAGAAATGCATTTAACTTAAGACTATTAAAGTGAAAAACAGATGTTTTTTGGAAACATTGTAACAATGGATAATTTACTGCTGCAAATTTCCTGTGTGGTGTATGTTTAATTGTAAGTACCAGGGTTTTTTTAATCATTATTAGTGCCTACTGTATTTCACATGTTGGGGTTACGACACCAGTGAGATAGAACAGGCCTCCCTCCACCCTCAATCTGGGGGAATATAAAAATCTTTGACATATTGTGATAATCAAGTCTCTAAACTTACGGTCTTGGTGATGTCCAGCAATACCGTAGATGCCAATACTCCACAGAAATAGTTTATTCACACAGCAATACGTGATATTTCACCCCCTAATAAAAATACAGATCATTTCACTTGCAATGAGGGCTGTCATTGCTGTATTCTCCTGTACAAAAGAAACACCCCCTGAGATCATATTAACCTTTTATGGTAATCAAAATCAACCACTACCCTTGTAGTTTTAATAGCACCTAAACACAAAATTTACTGAATCCTTCTCCTTTTTGTTTTTTATACTAAGGCCTTTCACATGCTCCACACTATTTGCTCTCTCACTCAGTTGGCATTCATATTAGGAAAAAAAAAAACAAAAAACACAAGCACATAGCTCCTTTATGCAGTGGAATATGGCTGGAGATTGTTTGGATGAAGCGGGAACTGGTTCTGTCAAGGCCAGTGGTGTAAGTCACTGTCTGTCTTTCCACAGATCATGATGAATGTACAACTACCAACATGTGTCTCAATGGGATGTGCATCAATGAAGATGGGAGCTTCAAGTGCATCTGCAAACCAGGATTTGTATTGGCTCCAAATGGTCGTTACTGTACTGGTATGCATGGCTTTGTGATAGGAAAGTAACCATGATTGAAACCATCTTTTTTATTTGACTGAATCATGCAAGAATTGCTTTAGTTTCTTCATGTGGATTTCATATTATTCACTTCTCTTACTAATTCAGTAAGGCAGGTGTCTAAAGCTTCCTAGAAAAACACACACTGTGGTCTAGGAACCAGTAATAGCTTTATAAAAAATAATATGGTATAGGAAAAATCAAGGGAATGACAGATGGGTTCTAGCAAATAGGGGAGAGACAGTGTAGAAATAATTTCTCTCCTGCCTTTACCCAACAGAAAAAGAAGCGAAAGTCTTGAAAAGTTTTCATTTTTATGTGTTCTCAGAACAAGATTCTTCCACTGTTGTTCATTACTGCTTTTGCATTACATCTTTTTCCATAAGCTAATCTACAGATCATTTGTGACTTTATCATTATCTAGAAATCTTACATTAATGTAATGAAGAGATAATTTGAATATTCCTATCAGTTGTTTTGTTTATGAAGCCATTTTGAAGGCCAGGCTCTAGTGATAGCCTTAGTAAGCAAAAAATATGCTCTTAGAAATAAATGACTCTATTATGTTCATACTCACAATTGGAATTTATTAAGACGGAACAGATTTTGCAGTTACTACTTAGAAACAAACGTTTGGTTGTTTTTCGTTATTTCAGTTTTCTCCTTTAAGACCGAATTAACTCATGAATGTTTTCTGCCTTCAGATGTACAAACTTAGTCTGAATACCAAATAATACTCATAATCAACTCATGCAATTTCAGTGAAATTCCAGGAACAGTAGAGAAAAATCAAGACTGATTCTTGCATTTCTGAATTAAAAAAATAGCTTGTTGACTCTTCAAGAAAGGGGAGGATAGTGTTAAAGAATACTTAGTTCTAAGAATCGGTTCCACTTAACTGATTTGAATTAAATATCATTTAATATTAAACAGAATTGCCATATGACTAATGAAAGATGAGGATTTTTTTTCCTAATAGGTGAGCAAGGCAACTTTATTCAGTCTTTCTGAAAATCTGCTTTAAAGACTTGCCTTTAAATACAAGCTTTGTTATCATGGTTATGTGCTCTTCCTCCAATTTTAAAATTGAAAACAAAGGGTTGTAGTGTACAGGGAGGGCAGCAGGTAAACTCTTTAAGTAAGTTGAAATTTACCCAGAATCAAATTGCATGGCCGGCTTGTGTTCCCCTCTGGGCAGACGTCGATGAGTGCCAGACCCCAGGAATCTGCATGAACGGCCACTGCATCAACAACGAAGGGTCCTTCCGCTGCGACTGTCCCCCAGGCCTGGCCGTGGGTGTGGACGGAAGGGTGTGTGTGGGTAAGTGAAACATTCTACGATGAACATTCTACAACAGTCGCTGTGTCCAGATGATCTTTGAAAAAGGGACGGAGATATCCCCATATGGAATCACATTCAGCCATCAAAAGAGATGAAGGATGGTCACATGCAAAAGCATGGATGAACCTTGAAAACGTTACACCAAGTGAAAGAAGCCACTCACAGACAACCACATAGTGTGCAATTCCTTTTGTACAAAATATCCGTAACAGGCCATGTCAGTAGAGATAAAGCAGATAGGCAGTTGCTTAGAACAGAGAGGGTGGGGGTGGCAGGAGAAGGGGGTGATAGCTAGCTTAGAACAGATCGGGTGGGGGTGGCAGGGGAAGGGGGTGATAGATAAAGGCATTTTTGAGGTGTTGAAATGTTCTAAAATCAACTGTTAGTGGTAGTTGTACATATCTGTGAATATGCTAAAAATATTGAATTGTACATTTTCAATGGGTGGATTCTATGGTATATGAATTATATCTCAAGAAAACAGCTTTAAAAAAAAAGAGAAAGCCCAGCTAGCACCTTTCAAAAGGCTCTGATGAGATGCAAGTCGTAAATGCTGGACCCTTCAGTTAATCTGTGTCATGAAACAGTCGATACAATGTGTCTCCCTCTTCCAGGGAGCACCATGGGCTTTTTATCAACTTGCTTCTAGAAAATTGTGCATGGCTTATGTTCTCAACATGAAAAGAGAAATAACTTAGACCACTTTCTGATGCCTTGTGAGATAACTGGTGCCATCCTAAGACCTCACAGAAGTCATATTGAAAATCCGAGCTATGTTGTATCTGGGCATATTCATCTTTGCGTCATCCTAGACCTGTGTGTAACCTCAGAGTTGACTCTACCAAACTGGGCCACCTGGACAGAAAAGGGGAAGCATGCCCTCTCCACAGGGCTGGTGTGCTCAGTCTCACGGCCACCTTCCATTTGGGATGCATACACACATCTCAATTGTTTAATGCAGCCAAACATCTCATTGTTTTAATGAGAAATATCACGAGATCAGAATAAATCAATAGGTGACTCACTTTGCCTAACAAGCAGATAAAATTATTTATAATAAGGGTCATCTCTTTGATGGAATTACCACGTCAGTATATTGCTTAAAAGCTATACTGCTGCTCTGGCTTGTCTGATGATCTGAGTTCTTTATAGTTTACTGTCTCATTAAGTTGTAGCATATTTTATGAGAATTTAGAGTGAGAGTATGAAGCAGGATAGTCTTCTTAGGTACTTAGCCCGACGTATTGGAAGAAGAGCTTTGGAGGTCACACAAGCTTGAATCTGAATCCTGGCCCAGACAGAACATTCCAGAGCTTCAAGCTATTCATGCAGTCCCTCAGAACTGCCCCTTGTTCATCTGTAAACTATGGGTAATGCTCACTGTCCTATGGAGTTGTTGACCTGAATGTTCAATGAGCTAATGCCTATAAAGCAGCCAGCACAATGCCAAGGGCACATAGTGGTAGTCCTTATTTTTATAAGGACTTACTATAAATAAGGATTTATTATTACAAATATGAATTTATTGAGAGCCTGAGATTAAAAGGTAGTCACAACTGTAACCCACGGGTTGAAAAGAAAGACCTCCTAACTCAGAAAGTTGAAGTAAGCAGTGTCATCTCCAGGTAGTTTAACTTCACTGCACTTCATTTGTTCATGAGCAATCCTGAAATAGAAATCACAAAGTGTCATTTTGTGTACAGTACCACCAAAGCGACATTTATAACTGGGACTATACCTGGCTCAAAGAAAGGTCTGTGCAGGTAAGTGGGATCATGGCACTCATGTAGCACAATAGACTTCTTGGAGGGGAAAAAAGAGAGTTGTTGGTATGCATTCATTCTCTGCCTCACTCAACAAACGTGTTGATTTCCCAGCACTATTAGATGCTAAAGATACAAAGCTAAAGAGTAACAGATACTCTCTACAAGCTTCCCATCTGGTGGCCACTTCGGTTAAAAGAAGCCTTTAGTTTTGAAGCCTCTTTGTCTCTATCATCCCCCAAATCCCTGTTCGTGTGTCTCCTTTAGATACTCACATGCGCAGTACATGCTATGGTGGGATCAAGAAGGGAGTGTGTGTCCGTCCTTTCCCGGGCGCGGTGACAAAGTCTGAATGCTGCTGTGCCAATCCGGACTACGGTTTTGGAGAGCCGTGTCAGCCATGCCCTGCAAAAAATTCAGGTAGTTGTCCTTGCCACCTTCTGATGGCAAAGAACCTGTAAATGTAATTTTAGATATTTGGCTAAAGACTCCATCAGCTGTGCAGTACATTGTCATTATTTTCAACTGAAGAAAATAAATCCAAACCCGTGTCGGTATGTGAGGCATATAATAAGGAGATTTGGTTTATATTTACCTATGCTCTCTCATCAGAGAGAACACGCTGCAAATAGAAAATTGTATTTGCTGATCCAGTTAGGATTGTTACAACAGATTTTTACATGAATATGTTAGCCTCAGTATCCTTAATCTGTGATGTCATTGTGAAGATAAATAGTATAAAATTTATTTATCCCTTTTAAGGTTATCATAAATTCATGAGAATGTGATTTTACTTGCTTAAAAATAAAATCTTGACACAGAATGGTCTTAGGTTGCAGTCTATCAGGAGTTCCAGAAAATAATAAATTCCTTTTTTAATTTTATCATATATGGGTGCATTACATATGGTTTAATTCTTGGACTGTTGTATGGCTCTCATTCATTCATATTTTTGATGAAACCTATGGTGAGTATGTATAAGTACAATAGGGATGCAAAAATAAACACGAATCTCTTTTTTTTTCTTCAAGGTTGGGAATAGTTGAGGACATAGACAGGTCAAACATACAAATTACAGTTTAGTTTGATAAGTACCTGAAAAGGGACAAAAAGAACTAGATGAGCACAAAGCAAGGAGCAGTTATTTGCTCAGGGAAGCCAGGAGAGACACTGCAGAGTGGGGCGTGTTTAGTTTGGTCTTAAAAAAAAAAAAGGAACAAGAACTTTCCAGGTAGAACATGGAAGACATGCGCTCTGGCAAAGGAAATGGCTTGCAACTCCATTAAAAATCCAAAATGGATTGCTCAGACCTGACCAACACAATTAAAATTTCTCTAGAAGAATTGCTGAGCATTACTTTTTTTTTTACAAAGAAGAGTTAACGAAGAAAGTATCTCCCAAAAACATACTTCAGTCAATTATGCGTGCTATGCAAGAAGTAGAAAAATTGGTAACATGACTAGATGAAAAGATTAGTAAGTGAACAAAATGAATCTAGAAGCAGATGTGAATATAAGTCTGTAGGCTATGATAAAGACTGCATTTAGATCAGTGAGGAAAAATTGAGCTAAATAATGAACAGTGTTGATAAATGTTGGAAAAAAAATATTAGGTCCCTACATCAAAGCTCACATAGTAATTTTCTCCTAGAATGGACAAACTTTGTTGACATTTTTTAATGGTAAAGGATTCTCAAAGCTGACACCAAGGACTGAAATACACATATAAATGGGAAAAATCTTTTACTTAAGTTAAAAGGAATTCACATGAATCAATAAGGAAAACTGAAAACTAGAAAAAGGCAGTGTACACAGATTCCACAAAGTGGAAATTCAAATGGTAAAGTACCATATAAAAAATGCTCAATCTTTCTAACATTAAAAGGGAATTAAAATTTCAGTTTTGCTTATAAGATTGGTGAAGCATAGATGACTGATCTTCCCAGTGTCAGGGAAGGTATACAAAATGGGAACTCTTTCATTCTGCTGACACAAGAGTGACCTGGGCCACACAGGGTGAAGAAGGAGAAACATCAGAAGCCTTAAAGAGAGCATACATTTTGAGCAGTCTTATTTCTAAGAGGTCAACTTAGTGACATACCTGAACTTCTTATTACTTACTATAATTGCTGAGAGTTGGACCAACCTAATTTCATCATTAAGAGATTGACAGAATAAAGATGGTACATCCACATACCTGAGAAGAAAATACTCAGTAGCCTATTCAGTGAGATGATAGCAGGAAATGTTTGTGGTGGGGCACAGTGAACCTACACCTGCTCCCCGCTCACAGCTTCTGTGACCTGGGCAAATGACTTCACACCTGTGGGCCAATTTTCTCAGGTGTAAAAGAGGGAAAATAACAGTATCTGGTTTGTGGTATTGGGAGGATTAAATAGATGATTAGATGTAGATAATTAGATATAAAATGCCATAACAATACCAGGCACATGGTTAGAGCCATTCCATGAGGGATGTCTGTTATTCATTCATTATTGAAAGGGAAAAAATATTAAAAAGCAATCTGTAGAAGACAATTAAAAATATTTTAAGTTTCTATATGTAGAAAATATTTTTACCACTTACCAGTATATTAATAATATTCAAGGTGATAATCCCAAGTGATTTTTATTTATTATGCATATCTGTGATTCTAGAATTCTTATAAGTATGTGCTAGAAAATGGTAATTTTTTTTATTTTGAAAAGTGTTGCGTGTGGTTCTTCCAAATGATCATTCTAGGCTTTTGTAAATAATTTGTGTGTGAAACAGAGTTTAGAGTTCTTCATTTCTCTGTTTTTACCTTACAGCTGAATTCCACGGTCTTTGTAGCAGTGGCGTGGGCATCACTGTGGATGGAAGAGGTATCTTCGGTTCCCAATTTTATAATAATATATGATTGACAACTTTATGATTATAAGCTTATGATTATATTTAACATCAAAAGAATACATCAGTGTGAAATAATAAAATTATCTCCTAGAACATTGGTTATAAACTAGATTATATTAAGTGGTATGTAGATGCACATTTTTCATAGTAGATAAAAATTTATATATTAAACATGCATCATTAAACTGTCTACTAAACAATTGTACCCATGATTTTATAGATACCATTGAGAAGAGACTAGAGTTGGTATTTAAGTTAAAATACAGAAAAGAGCAAGTTCAGTTAAAGAAAAAAAAAGTTAAGAGTTAAGTAAGGGTGCTACCATGGCTAAAAAAACAGTCATTAAGAGATAATCAATATGGATCAAGTTTGGGATTTACTGCCCTAAAAAGAAATTAAGACTATTTGTGCCTACGAATACTAAAATGTTTCTATTACCCTGCTAAAGAAGTGATTCATTAAAGTTTTCTTATTTTAAATCCAGCAGTATGATTAACAAAATTCCAATATAGAACCTTGAATATTAAGTACATATATGTTTATAATTTTTAAATTCTTTTGTTATGTTAATATACATATAGTTTCATTCTTTTTAAAAATAAAACTGCAGGGTGCTGTTCATCTTCACTTTACATGTATATTCTTCTACCTTTGTGTTTGTGAAGAGGGCAATTTATAGATTAGTTGACAATAATAATATTGTATCTTTCCAATGAACATCAGAAACAGAGTAAAAAGCGAACTTTTACAAGGATGTTTCTCCCAAAAATAAAATGAAAAGGCTGACATTTATGGAGTATTTAAAGTCTTTCAAATTCTAGACAACAGTAGTTAGGTTTAAAATTTGAACATAGTGTCCAAAATCTGATTTTATGCCTACTCTATTTCTTATCCTATCTCAGTGCAGCCTCCCCAGAAGGGCCAGCCACCTGTTGGAACTACATAGATGCTCACATAAGCACATCATTCCTCAAATCTCACAGCCCATGGATGACACAGAATAATTGTGTTCATAGCTTGTTATAAAATGTGTTCTCAAGCATCCACATTTGAACTGTCCTCTCCATAATTTCAACTTACCAACAATGAAAAGTATTTATTAACTATCATATTACTTAGCTGACTATTTAAAAACTATAATAAAATAGATATATCCCATGCCTTTGGGACCATAAAATTTCATAGGCCACCCTAATAACTGTTTTTCTCTTAATAGATGGTTATAATACCTATGAAGTTGAGTTTTCCTTTGGATTTCAAGCCAACAGCCTATAAACTTACTAATTTTATCATAAATACAGACACATTACATGGTTTAATTCTTTGAATTCCTGCCAGCTCCCTCCACTTTTCTTTTGACTTACCAGGGAACTGTGCTGTTATCTCTCGATTTTTGTTCTCTTCCTCCTTATTCTCATTGCTTTTTCCTCCTGAAAGCCAGGCAAATTGTCGGTTTGCAGAGCTACACACTTCATATGCTGAGTGAGTTTGATTAAACCTACATGTAGCAATGAGCAATAAAATGTCTGGGAGCATTAAACTTTCCACATTTCACGCAGATATCAATGAGTGCGCTTTGGATCCTGATATATGTGCCAATGGAATCTGTGAAAACTTACGTGGTAGTTACCGCTGTAACTGCAACAGTGGCTATGAACCAGATGCCTCTGGAAGAAACTGTATCGGTAAGTGATTTGTTACATTTCTACAAGAGCCTTTCATGTAGGTTAACCCCATAGATAGGAGAAATCAAAATACAGGTGACTGAAACTAGAGATGGAAAAATTCTCTTACACAGTGGCACAACTTAGTATTTGAATTATTCTTTTCCCAAATGAATGGATACATACTCGATTATTCACCTGTCATTTTTCCGCAATTATCCTAATCCTATCATTTTTCAATACAAAATGGACTTCAAAATTAATGGGCACTATGGATAATAGTAAGTCAAGACAATAAAGTATTACAGGTTGAGAGAACTCTGGCTTATAAAGAAACAGTCGCTACAACACATCTAATCATGATAACTGAGATAGATGTTTCTTTTTGTAATTTATAAGAGACTTTGATAAAACTCAACTATGTAGTTCATGTATTCAAGAATTTGTGGAGAATCTATATTTTTCCATAAGGCACTGGAGTCCACTTGTATCACGTGTTATTCAGTCTGTCACTATACATAAAAATTTTCACATCTAATCACTGATGACTCTTACATCCAAGACTTGATGGTTCTGGTTAGAAAGAAATACATTTTTCTGGGTTTATGCTACCGCCTTTAATTGTTGAATATATCCATCTGATTTTGAATTGAAGACATACAGATGGATGTGTTAAGCTATATTAAATATCATGTCCTAATACTAGATTTATAGTAGGACTTCAAAATATCTTTTTTGAGGGACCTCATTTCAATGCGTAGCATGGAGTAATGGGTGAATAAATTGTGATGCAGCCACTTGATAAAATATACAATTATAGGGAAACTGTGGTAATGCTTAAAGTAAGATAATTTTTAAAAATCAAGATTCAAAATTAGAGCAAAATATATAACATCCAAAGGGAAAAAGGTCAAACACAAAAAATAGTATTAGCAGTGGTGATGGAATTTTAGGACATATTTTTCCAATCTGTCACAAATTTTCAGTGCACATTGTATACATCCTTTGGTAAGGTACGATTGTTACTTGCAAGGTAAAATGGTAACTTTAAGTAAAAGAAACTGTTCCCCCAAACTGTAATTTTTATTTCTTTCTGTCATTAACCACACTTGCAAAAATGAGAGTGTGTGAGCGTCTTCAACCCTAGCTCTAGATCATATTTTCTATGCTGTTCTAGACTGCTAAAAGAATATACAAAATGCACCATTAATTGATCACTACTAATTAATTGTTTCTGAACTAAAAACATAATGGGAAAAGGTGAGTAACACTTTTGCTTAACTGCCATTTAACACATTCCTTGTTAGAAATTTAATCAGAGGAAAGTTTTTGAAAACTCATGTAATTTTTGTTACATATAAGCAAATATATAGGCAAGTGAGTTTTAATCTTTTTATATATTGTGCTTTAAAATATATTAATATAATACTGCTTCAGGACAATAAGAAAATGAAAAATAAAGTAGTAATGTGCCTTTTCCAAATATTACAGACCTCCCAAGGACTTCAAAACATTTTTAAAATAGCCTCTGGAAAAAGAAGGTTCCATGTGAATAAAACCCAATATAGTTTGCTTAGGCTCAAAAAATGTGCTGTGGGTAGAAAAAGACTAAGTTAAGGAGAGGGGTTAAGGGGAAAACAAGTAACAGAAGTACATCATCGTTGATCATTGTTTCTTGGCTGCGTGTATCGTTGGCTGCTCTCCGTTTCTTGGCCGCGTGTATCTCCCGTCGTCTGATGGTTGCTTCCAGACATTGATGAGTGCTTGGTGAACAGACTGCTCTGTGACAATGGCCTGTGCCGGAACACACCTGGAAGTTACAGCTGCACATGCCCCCCTGGGTACGTGTTCAGGACGGAGACAGAGACATGTGAAGGTGAGAGCTGTCTTCCTGCCTTACTTGTGAATAGCAAGCACCTGGCTGTGCAGACACTAGCACTCAGCTGGGCATCAAGTCCACTGATGAAGCAATATAGTAAAAAGAGTATTGTCGGAATATTTTTTAAATTTATAATCTCTTTCAGCTAATCTGCCAGTGTTAGAAATAGCATGCACCTAACCCAGTTTGCAAATACCATCAGTTTTGTTCCATTCAGATAAAACATCAAACATTTTGAAGTTACTGGGGGGAAAGAAAGGCAAGGAGTCAGCTTGTTTTACTTGCTGAAATACAATGTCACATTTTTATTTGCTTTGTTTTCCCCTTTTTAAAAAGGAACATACTAAAGGAACCCGAATGGTAATGGCATTCAGCTCCAGGGCATTTTATTTATTTGAAATGATTGATATACATCAGAGGTTGGGCTGAAAAATATATGGCGCCTGAATAAAAATGGTCACCTTAATTAAATTTATAGTCTAAGAAAATTGTTCTTTCCATTTTATAAATTAAAAGTTATCATTTGGACTTAGAGATCATAAATCACTGTTTAAAAACTTCCATTTCTTTTAACCGCATTTTCCTGCAGTGGAAGTTACGTGAATGAGTTGAATGCTCAGGAAAGGCTTCATGTTCAGTGGGACTGCAGCTAAGCAATGAGTGCATTCAGTTTTGCTTTTGTTTCTTGATCAAAGTCCTGTGTGTTTCAGAATAATCTGTTGTATGACTACTAGTCATTGTTCCTTTAAAGTGTCCCTGTATTGGCCATCAGAATGTCCCATGAGATGCTCAAATCAAATAACTACTTCCAAATAGTAACTTTTTTTAAAAAAGGTTCCATCTGCAATTATTTGAATAGCCCTTTCCTTACCTGTTGAAGTATCTGTTTCCTAATGACTCCATAGCCAAGAAAAGTGCAAGAGTCATATTAGGCAAAATGTTGTTAACATTCTCCATCACATTGTTTAACTTCAAAGCATTCTTGTGAAACAGAAACAAGTTAGGATTTGAGCAAGATGCCGGAACACAAGTGACTCAGCTGAAGTCAATGAAATGGAATTACAAAGTGCAATTCTACGTTTGGGGTGAATTGGTGGGACCCCTGAAAGACAGTAATTAGCCTGAAGAGAGAAAAGAAGAGAAAGGAGACCCCAGTATACAAGGCAGTTTTTCTAAACTTCGTGGTGATAACTGTTCCCCTGCTGTCCACCGCCTTGTGCAGAAGCTCCTTGCAAAAGAGAGCCCCTTCCATTCCCAGTTAAAGTACTTGAAGACTCATCTTCTCCATTGATGAGCAGGGGGCACACTTAAGAGTTTTGAATATCTTTCTGCAAGACAGAAGAGCGCTTTTTTTAAAAATGAGCACAGGCTTCCCAAATGTATTCAGCCAGAGTCTTTATTTCCTCACACCTTCTCCACGTCTGACACATACCATTGCTTGAAAATTGCTCTGAGAAACATAGATAAATATATAGACATATATATGGTGAAATAAAATTTTAAATCATTCAAAATGAAAAACAAATCTTTACTAATTCCTTTCCCTTAAGTTCTGCCTTACCTGACTGCCTAATGGATAATTTCTTTGGAAAAAGTATGTACTGAACTCTATAAAAACAGTACACTAGCCATATTTCTTCTGTGAATTGTATGGAAGGTGGGAGAAGGGATTTCAAGAGTTTTTTTTTTTAATTTATTTATTCCCAGCTTTCTGTACTTCCTTCCCACTGCCCTGTGTCAATTTTATCTGTTGTCTGTTAGAGGGTAAGCTTCTGTTAAATGTCAGGAAACTCTGAAAGAAGAAACAAGTTAGGGTAGCATCTTGATTTAGCTGGGAAAGCTGGTGATGATAGGACTGGTTCCCTTTCTGGCACCGTTGCGAGAGAGGCACGCCACAGGGAACTAAAGGCCACTGTGTTTGACAAAGTCTGGTTTGTATATCAAGTTATCGAGGATATTTAGAGCATATTCCTTCCCTTTTAACAAGTAAGGTGGAATTGAAGGGTACTAAGAGCCAACATACACAAGCATAAATAAAAGGCAGGGACTTGCTTGCTTACGTGAACAGTTGACCAGTGGGAGCAAATAGTGTTTAATAGTGTAACATCGGATGATGACATAAATATGAAAGCACATTAATACTAAATTAGGCAGGAGTGAGGGCTAGAAAGAGCGCCCGTCACTTATTTCGCCCAAAAGATCATTGTTCCTGATAAATCTGAGCCTTTTCTTTAGTGTGAACTACATATCTGTCATTCATTAGAAAAAAGTTCATGTTATGTAAATAGAAAAGAAATGATAGAGAAATATTTTGGCCCTAAGCCTTATGACACTGGTGGAAATAAAAATGATTTATCCTGAGAGACCTAGCCGAATAACTGTTGTGTTATTTCTATACGTTCTTCCCACTGTAAGTTAGGTTATTTGCATTTTATTAAGTGTTTGGGGAAAAGAAAAATAGACCTGAAGGCCACGGATCTCTTTCCCCCCGCTGGGTGCCTTCCTCACTTCCAAAACCCGAAGCAGTTCTCGTCATTCTGATCTTTCTAAACTAATTTCCAAAGACTAGGCAAGGAATTATTAGCAGATTCATTGCAGACTCTAGCTTTCTCTCTGTATTTACTATGTTCACTAATTATGCTTGTCATTCATGTTTTCAACAAGTTGTTTTAAATATATAATAAATAGCAGTAATAATATAGCTCCTCTGATATTTCAGACTGAAGTTACAAAAATTTTACTTTTTTTTGTTGGAGTTTGGAGAGACTGTGAAAGTTAAAATTTTTACATCAAGCACTGTGGTTTAGATTGTGTTTCCAGTGACATAACTAGTCAAATGTAAACCAGATGTGCTTTGAAGTTTATTTCCAGGAATGTACAGTGAACTGTTTCAATTCCTGGTTCCATGATAATTTATAACACAAAAACATTGTATTTAAAGAAAAACTAAACAGTTGATATTTGTAGCTGTCATTGCATGTGTTCATAGTTTTCTAGTCATAATTAATTTAAAATAGGGATTTTGAAAATATATGAAATTGACTTTTTTGGGGGGAGCTTTGTACAAATGAAATTAATAGGTGAATTATATACTGTCTGTCCTCAGATTAGTTATCTGTTTCCTTTTTTGGCTGATTCCTTTTTTACATTGTGTTTTTACTGAAAGAACTTCAGTCCTCTGGAATCGATGGTTTCACTCTACATCTGTGCTCTTTTTACAAGACCTGCTCTTCTATTTTTCTTTTAAGAGGCTTTCTTGCTATAAACAACCTGAAAGAAAGTTACATTCGTATTTCCTGAAACAATTTCTACTTCAAGAATTAAATCAATACCTGGGTACTTCAGCAATTATGATGTAGCAAAGAAGGAACATCCCTGTTTTCCCCACTGATGTTTAAATTTGTACTTCAATTAAAAAAAATGTTCACTGATTTGAACATTAACAATGAACCGTGCCTCTTAAGGACCAGTCCAGTTTATGTTTGACTTGAGATGTACAAGAGTAATCATTACAATCTTCTAGTTATTTATTTGCATGTTTTCCTCAATATAGTGTTTTCCATTTAATTCAAAGAGGTATTTAGTGGGAAAAAAGCATTCTGGCGAACTCAGAAGCCCTAGTGTTCCACAAAAGAAAATCTTGAGGTATGTTGACCTGTTGCAGATAGTTAACCAAGTACAGAAATAAATCCATGTCACCCTTCTTTATAAATTGGGTGGTTGAATTTATACTCTGTTTCCTTCTTGACCATCAACAGAAATTGTTTTGATTATGATACATGATTTGAGTTATGACTCAAATTAGTGATAGTAAAGGTCTCTTTAAAGGAACTTGAAGTTTTTTCTCTTTTTAATTTACCCAAATCAGTTTTGCATTAAAAAAATCTCTCCACAGCAAGCATGGAAATGTGAACAGGCTAAAGAGAGAGGAAGATGGGTAAGGACTAGAGGAAAAAGCTATCCTCAACATTAATATTTCATGCTTTATTTTTCTGATTTCTATCCAGGAGTTTGGAATTCAAGCCAGCATTGTGATATTTTGTGTGTCATACAGACTTTTTAAATTCTTCCAAAACCTCACGGAGCCATAAATGACAGGGACAGTCGCCTTTTGTTTGTCCATACTGTGCTGCACCCAGGAAAATGTCGCTTTCCGAGAAATCAGAATTCCAGTTTCCCACAAGACAATTACAACTTATTATGGGGGAGCATTAGTCCAATTTAGTTTAAAGTTGTAGTGAAACAGTGAAGAGTCCCATAATAAACCATTTCAAACAAAATAAGCTGATTCCCGTAGCCCTCCTGAGTCCCCTGTCATGTCTCTGGGTGACCACACTGTAAAATTCATGTCTCCGTTCCCCATTCACTTTATGCTCATAGGTCCATATTAAAATTACATGAGCCAAGTTTACCAAACATTCTGGCAGAGCATGGCTTGCTGGAATAATATTTTCCAGAAACCCATGGCAGTTCTAACAGCATCTTTTCCTTCTGGATTGTAGATATAAATGAATGTGAAAGCAGCCCCTGCGTGAACGGGGCCTGCAGGAACAACCTGGGCTCTTTCCACTGTGAATGTTCTCCGGGCAGCAAACTCGGCTCAACAGGACTGATCTGCATCGGTAAGAGTCATACTTGGTGCCAGTGTCGCCCCGTGCTGCAGACGTGAGCCCAGATCTCAGGCTTCACTGTGCACAGAAACAGAACTACAGGAAGCTAAGAATTAGTTCATTTAGTTGTTTTCTCTCATTATCAAGATAGGAGTAGAACGTGATAGTGTGCAAGCCGACAGGTTCTTAAATTTTGTTAGCTTCCAGGGCGTGTTCCTTTCATAGAAGGAGATAAATTATGTTCTAAGTTATGAGCATTCCCATACCATACACATATTTATATTGGCTACCCTGCCGGTGCCTTAGATACCAATATCATCAAATCCCTACTACACACTTTTCATAAGCAACCTTTAATGGTAAACAAAAATGTGATGCCATTAACAGGACAAGAATGTAACAAACAGAAAGAATTTATTCGTTTTTTCATTTCTCTCATCAATGATAAATGTATGGGCTCCAGAAAGAGAAGACAACTGTTTTCTTGTTTTTGGAAATCTCTGGAGAGAAAGATTCCAGAACTTCCAAAGCAACATCTTTTAATGTGCTTCAAACCATTTAAGGTCAGTCCTCGATAATGACAAGGGGACATACATAAAACAAGATACTCTGATCTGTTACTGTGAGGAAGAATTCAGCACATGTAAGGGAAAAACTTGCCCCAGTAATTTTATCCTGCTTCTTGTGTCTGCAGCCCTATTGGCTGGGCATCCCACAGTTCATATCATTAGCTAGTATCTACCTTTAAAGTAAACTAAATATATATTTCCAAATGGTTAGGAAAATATTTCAGTTTTTCATGGTGCCAAATAAATTGGCAGTTTCTGTTTGTTATCTAGCCAATATGAATTTTCAATTTAATATTTGCCAAAGGCACTAGTGTTTTCAATATTGTGTGTGACGTTGACAGTATTCAGCTGGACGCTCAGAGTACCTGTTTGTCACATGAAGAGGAACGACCAGTCCAAAGTTATCAATGCAAACTTTCCTTTTGGAAATGCCCCTTCTTCATCTCCCTGGAAGCACAGCTGGTGAAATCTGAGCCTTGCTCAGCTCTCTATATTAGGAAATAGACTGCCATCTGCCTGGGGCATTACTTTCTTTTTGAATTCCAGTTTGGGAGGGAGCCGGTGGATGGGGTAAGGCAGAAATACTTTTGCTAAGCCACAGTTTCCAACTGAGATAGAGTCATCTCATTATGCAAAGGAAATGAACCAGCATTAGTCAATTCATGTCTCAGAAAACAAAACCTGTATGTCACTCGGGCATCAAAGATATCTTAGTTTTTTTACTTCAGCACAAAGACTTCTTTATGTTGGCCTTTTACCCTTATGCTTATTGATGAAAAACAAACAGATGTTTCACTCCCAGGTCATTATGCTGGGCAACTAAACACCACTGTATTTTATTTCTAAGCCAATGCATTACATGTTTTCACTGGTTATGATAAAATTTGAATATTGCAGCCGATAGCTGCTCAGGAAAAAATTTACTTAGTATTTAAAAATTTTAGACATTGTTTTATCTGCATGTTTCATTAAACACTGAACTGCTCTTTCATAGGATCCAAATCTCTAAATTTAGAACTGAATAGAAATTCTCCAGTGTGATCACTAATCTAAAAGTAAGCTAGAGCATTTATGAATTAGACTATCTAGGGATTTAGAATCTATCCTGCAGACTTCCTAAATATAAATTTATCTTAAGCTGTTCTGCAAACCGCTTGAAAAGACTATTGTATTCTGGTTGGAAAATGATTGAATAATATAATAGAAAATACCTCTGATTGATTTTTCTTGTAGTACACTCCTCACCTTCATGGCTCTGTGGAATCCAGACCACTTTCCCTCATCTTTGGCTTGCACCTGCCTTCTGTGGACATGAGAAGGGCGGTGACTTCGCTGTTCTCAGACTGTGGCCTCTTCTTGTTGTTCATCTTAGCCTATTAGCACTGTTCGTCACAGTTCGTCACTCACCTCTGCTCAGGAAGGCTTTCATTTTTGGCTACCTCCTCTTCTCCTTTCACTTTTCTGTCCCTTTTCCGTTTCTTTGTTATGTCTCCCGCGTCCTGTGCCCTCCAACATGAGGTGTCCCAGAGCTCAGTCCTTGGACCCCTTTGCCTCTCTGTCATCCTTAGGTGGCCTTTACCTTGACTTGGGAATTTATCTCTCCATCCTCAACCTCTCTACGAACTTCAGACTTCTATTCCCAGCTGTCTGCACAGTGTCTCCATTTGGATGGCTGACAAACATTCCAAACTCAGCATGTCTAAAATATAATTCCTGTCTTTCAGCTGGAACCTCTGTCTCCTAGAATCATTTCCGTTTCGGTGATGGCAACTCCATCCTTGTACTTGCCCCCAGAACCTTGGCGTCATCTTTGATCCCCTTCTCTCAAACTCCACATTGAACCCATCAGCAAATCCGATTGATTGTGCTTGAAGTTTATCCATCTTTCAACCACTTCTCACCACCTCCTCCCCCGACAACTCCCAGTCCAAACCACGGTTATTTCTCTTCTTGATGACTGCTTAGCCTCTCTCTCTCTGTTTTCTCATATTTGCTACCTGCCAGTCTGTTTTACACAGCACTCCTGGTAATCCTTTTAAAAGAAGCGAGAACATCTCTCTTATGGCAGGAATGATCTTTGCCCAGGTTTCCGTGTTTCGATCCGTCATGTCTCTACTCAGATGTCATAAGTCAGGACTTCTCTGACCAGCCTAGATAAAACAACAGGCTTTCTTCCCTTTACACCCTCAAGGCTCTTTACCCTGCTTTTATTTCCTTTATTTTCAGATATCTAAACCAAGCCCTGACAACATAACTGTATAACTACATCTACATCTAGCGTGTGCATACGCATGCACACACACACACAGACAAAATCAGAGAGAGAGGAATGTGTATGTGTGTGCGTGCATATCAGGGGATTTTGTGACTTGTAAGTGTTGATACAATACCAGCACAAAGAAGCATGTTACAGAGCAAGGCTCTGAAATCAGACAGTGTGTGACTGAATCTTGATGCCGACATTATTCTATCTGAGCCACCTTGAGTAGATTAGGTGACCTCTGTGTGCCTCAGTTTCCTCGTCTGTAAAGTGTACGTATCTTGCGGGGTACGTATCTTGAGTAAATAAGCCAATACTGAAAAGCCTTTAGAACAGTGCTTGTTCTACCTTGATAAATATCACCAATTACTGTTACTTTTTATGTTACTTAAGGGGATAAGTCAGTCATTAATTAATCCAGGTCCTAAAAGACCATCTAAGTACACAGTAGCATTTCAGTTGCCTCTGTGCTGTGAAATATACAGGTGTAAGCCTGTAAAAAACCTGTAATTTGAGGCCTGGGAGAAATGAAGATGAACAGATCTTTTTCATTTGCATGCAGTTTGCACCCAAACTGAAGCTCAAAACAGAAGGAAAGCAAACCGACTGTCCATGTTTCCTCCCACATCCTTGCCCTATGACTTCTTGTATCCAGTCAAGGACAGAGTTGTTAATGCTGTGACCTCTGTCCCAGAGGGCTGGGGTTTGTGGTCACCGCCTCTTCCCCACTACTGTGTCCAGCAATCAGAAATTACAGCGCCTCCCTTCACGGCCTGCTGGTTTCACTGCAATTCTCTCTCTGTATTTCTGGTTGTTTTTGTTGAGTTTAGCAGTAAAACTATCTGCCTGTAATATTAAATGAGTTTCAAGGTAAATGCTGTAGGAATATGCTTTTCCTTTATTGTTTCCCTAGTCTGTATGCCACAATATGCTGTTAAGGTTTTGTTAAATTACACACCACACGCAGACCTGGAGATTTGTGACTCCACATTTTAACAAGAGCCTTGATAATGTTAGGCACTCTGACTCGGGGCCACGGTACTGCAAGGAAAGCTTCACATATGATTTCTTTTACCTAGTTAGTATTTGCCACATCCGTTTTGACTGGATTCCTTGTTACTGCTTCAAAATCGGTTATGTACCAGTCATTTAAGGAGGCACTTAAATTTGATGTAGCGACATCTAAAAAGTGAGGAGTAGCTATTGCTAGATGGCTGGATACAGGTGATTTTTATTTTTTCCTTGCTATTTCTTCAAATAGCTTACCACAGGCATGTGTTACTTTTTAAACTAGAGATAAAGGTATATATGCATATGCCTAGGAAAATGCTGGAAAGAAAATTTATTGAATATTATCCTTGGTATGTCTTACTGGTGAGGTTTATTTTCTTCTTCATCTATGTAATTAATTTTTTTCCTAATTATTCATCAAATATCTTCAGTTAGAGAAATACGGCTTCTCTCTACTATAAACGTAAGTTGTGTATGACGTATTTGGTGGGGAATTGGGAGCAAAGATTATTTGAGCAAATTAATTTCACAAAATCTTAAATATCAAAGCATGTATCATCAAAGATAAAATTAAGAGTATTTTCCACACAAGTAATGATCTTATCACAGTAATGCCCTGTGTTTGGAAGTACCAGCATAAAATCCTGGGCAACAGGGGTCGCTCCTAGAATAGCAATAGGTACAGTCATATGACTCATCATGTCACATGAACTATATAAGTACAGTATTTGATTTCCACGTAATATATTGAAAATGCATGTACATGTGTGTTCAAAGGATATGCTTTAAAATGCTTTTAAAATAATTTTTTTTTAACTATTAAAAAATGCCTCTGTTGTATACAGACGAATTATATTTTCTGCAGAGGTGCGAGCTCCCCCATCCTTTCCTTTTCCTTTTAGACAGCCTGAAAGGGACGTGCTGGCTCAACATCCAGGACAGCCGCTGCGAGGTGAACATCAACGGAGGCACTCTGAAATCGGAATGCTGCGCCACCCTCGGCGCCGCCTGGGGGAGCCCCTGTGAGCGCTGCGAACTCGGTAGGAGCCCGGCCCAGCGCCCCGCGCTGGCAAGCCGCTCCCTCCGGGAGGCACCTGGTTTTCACCGTCCATTTCCATAGTGAGAACGGCCGTGAGATCACTGCCCTGCCTGAAAGGGTGTCTTTTCTAGTGCAATCTTCTCTCTTCTTAAAATATGTTTTTGGCTTCTCCTTTCACTGCAAGGAGACTTCCTGAATATTTTAGACAAGGCAGGGAATCGGCGAGGAGTAATTGCTAGGTGATTACGAGAATGGCCGCACGTCCTTGTCTGCGTGTGTTCAGTAGAACATGGCGTCTCTTTCCTTTAAATCTTTTATTTGTTGACTTGTAATTCAGTTGACAACGTGAAAGCAAAAAGGAATTGAAAGTTACGAGACTGAGCATGGGTCAACACGAATGGCGTTACCGCCGCGTGGCGTGTGCCAGCTACATTGGAATTGAACAGCGGGCAGCTGAAGCCCCTGGTCTCCCAAACCCCTGCCTGCGGCTTCCACTTAGTTCAGCTTAGATTCCACTTCACTGTTTCTTGAGCTTCACACAGGGTATTTTCTTCTATAATGAAGGCAGGATGTGTCCTGTTGTTTCTCACAGATACAGCCTGCCCAAGAGGTTTCGCCAGGATAAAAGGCGTTACTTGTGAAGGTGAGTGTGTTCCTGCATGATGGGAATCTTTCGAGCAGCACGCAAAAGGAACATCCACTCACTCTGGGGAGATATTTGTCATTTTCAAAAACCTTGAAATTTCCGTCAGAATACTCAATGTACTCAGCAAATGCTTTAGAATAATACTTTTAGGAAACAAAAGTTAAGGAAAAACTTAGGGTTTCCTAGTTATCCTCTTTATGCTGTTCGGTAAATTTTCATAAGGCATTGATAATTTCATAGCCTTTAAGGCATTGAACGGCTGGCGAAGGAACATGTCTGGGCTGCGCTTTACGAACGGGCAAAGCCATGGCGATTTTCCCAGCTGGTGCCTGGGAAACCCCGAGGCTGTGCCGTGAAATCTTTGTGCTTAACTCAAGTAACAACCGACGTTGTATTGCAGATTGAATATGCTGTACAGGATATAAGACTACACCTGCTTTTTCTATTTGTAACATCTTTCTCCCTCTGCTTGCTTCATTTCCCTGCAGACGTTAATGAGTGTGAGGTGTTTCCTGGCGTTTGTCCAAACGGACGCTGTGTCAATAGCAAAGGATCTTTTCACTGTGAGTGCCCTGAAGGACTTACGTTGGATGGAACTGGCCGTGTGTGTCTGGGTAAGATTCATACCCTTGTGTATTTTATGCAAGAAACCAGCTGTGAGTTTTTCTTATATTTGGGGCAGCGACCAGTGCAGAACCATTCTGGGGCTGTAGCTGGAAAACTTGCTTTCAATGAGATGGTTAGAGGGAAAAAAAATCACTCGAGGATATGGTTAAAGGGAATGTATTTAAGTGAAATGATTTCTGTATGATCCAGAAAGTTAGTACTGCTCAAAAAATGTATCTCTATTTCTTTAATCATATATTTTAGGCAGTTTCAGTCTTTCACACTGGTCAGTAGAATAAGAGAACTATGGATATTTTGAAAATACAGAAGAAAAATTAGAGATTGGTGTTTGAAGTTCACATTTACCAGCCCATTGTAGCTGTACTCTCAGACAAGACAGTGGGGAAGTCACAGGCAAAATTATATTGTTTCTCTTTGAAAACATTGACCAATCCTAGGTCTTCCTTTACCACCTTCAGAATTAGGAATTTCCCTAATGCTTTATTTTTTAAAGATCTAAAATAAGGAACTCTTTCTTTCAACATCATTATTACAGAAATGTCTTATTGACCTTATTCTTTATCAGTGTCATGGTTGATTAAAATTGAGTTTTATGACTGAAAAGGAAGCTTCTATTAATTCTATATTGCATCTAAACAACTTTTTATTCACTTAAAGGATTTTTTTCCAATATCCTATGAAGCAGGAAGGTTTTAGTTTGTAAAACAACTTTACATAGTTTCATGTGTGAAATTTAAGCTTTGTAAGGTGAAGCTTGAGCAATGGTAGTGTTATTTGCAAAGATCTTTGAAGTATTTAAATTTTTTTTAAATGAATAGAAAAAAGTTTGCAACACTGTACTGTTTAGTTATAATTAATAGATGTCACTTTGAGTTAGTTTTTGACAGCATATTTAAATATAGATACAAAATATGACTATAAAATCATATTTTGGAATTGATTAGAAGTTATAGTACCCCAAGTCCAATAAAAAAGAAAAGTTCTTGTAAAGTTTAGAAAAAAGTAAAATATCTCTTGAAGGTGACATAAATAGTAGTATCAGTATGGGCAAATGACCAATAAAATCTAAGGATGCTTTCTATGAAATTATATCATTGATTGTAAATTACGACTCAGCAAAATAAATTCCCAGTAACATCACTCAAAATCAAACCTTCTGTAATATTCTAAAAGGATATGTTGGATTCTTCATCCTTTTACTTGGGGTAAATGTTTTTGTCCCTATTGAATTATGCTGCATTAATTCACTGGGGATGCAAGAAAGTTTCAAGAAGAGATTGATATATAAAAATGTAAAATATTCTGAGAACAGAAGTAGAAGAAAACTGCTCTGATAGAAACTGATCTAAATTAGAGGTTCCAAACTCAAATGCTTTTGGGGGCCAAGCAGGTAACATAAAGAAGTGAGCAGTGGGGACTGAAGTAAAGTGTAGAGCACAGATACTATTGAAAGATTTTCAAATTCATATTTTAATTTCTTTGCAAGTTAATCAAAACATTCACAGGCCATATGTGGCCAGCAGGCTGACAATGTTTTGATCTCTGATGGAAATACTGAGAAGGATCTGAGAGTGATGACACAGGATTAACTCTGCCCATCTATCATAACGTTTTACATACTACATTCAACTTTGTTTTTTCAACTAATCCCAGCTTCTTGAGCAAATTACTTCAATGACTTCAGAAACATTTTGACTCAGACCAGATTTCTAAGGGTACCTGTAATTAAATAAGACTTTTATATCTTGATCCCTACTTCCTGGTGACAGTGTTGATTGGAGTTGGCTATAACTGAGACCAGCCCCTGGGTGCCTTGTGGAAATGAGACTCACTGTATTACCGTCACACCTCACATGGCAGAGAATGTGACTTTTCAGTTAGTGTTAATGCAGACATATAAGACAGACTCACCTTTGGTGAATACCTATATTCAGACTTCTGAAGCAAAATGAAATTTTACCACAGTTACTTATTTTTCTTGGAAAGTAGATCTTTTTAGTCATAATACTATAAGTAGTATTATAAATATTATAATTTAAATATATTTAATATAATGATGGAAATGTATGCAACTCTAGGCTAAAGGAAGTCGCTAAAGCTGATGTTACCTTTGGTTGAGAACTTGAGAGACTTAGTGCTGACAGTAACTAAAACGGTGAACATTTATTTGTTTATGCTTACATTTCCATTAGGGAGCTCTCTCCCTCTGTTCAGCAGTTTTCAGGCTTAGGAAAGGGTTTAATGTCTTGAAAAGCTCTTATCAAATAAAACATGTTATTTAACTAAGGAAACCCTTTTTTTAACTCATTTTCCAGATTTGCAATTAAACAGCCAAGTGTTTGACTGTAGTTTGACCAAAAGCTCTATTGGCTAACATAAATGTGTTATTTTTAGACTATACTAATTTATCCTATTTTGTGACGGCTGATCAATCTCTGTGGTCCTGGTATGTTTTGAGGTTGAAGAGAAAATGTGACATTTAAGTAACTTGACCCCTTACTAGGGGTAAATTTGGCAAAACAAAACAAAAAACTTTAAGCAAAATAACATTTATTTCCTTTGTAAAGCTATTTTAATAGTTGTGCCAAACTGTCAAAAAGATGAAAGTTGGTCATTCACTTTTTACCACTCGGAATCTGACAGGACTGTTCACAAGCCACTTTACACAATTCAAGGAACAAAAAGACTCTGTCACTGAGATTATTTTATTCCTTCTGAAGGGAGCAATACAAAAAAGGGATCACAGGTGATGATATGAAGGAGTCTTATGACAAGGGAACCTTTTCCTCTGGAAGGTGTCTTGGGAGAATTAAGACTGTGGATGGACTCACTTGCACCCTCTTTAAATGACTGTCATTACGGAGCCCATTCCGTGGGGTCAGGAATCTACTGGTCTCTTGCCCGCTACTGCACCTCCAGGGCCCGGCATTATGCAGACGCTGAGTGTAGGAATGTTCAGGGAACGTTATGACTCAGTCTCACACCGAGATCTCCCTCCCCACGTAGATATCCGCACGGAGCAGTGTTACTTGAAGTGGGACGAGGATGAATGCGTCCATCCTGTCCCCGGGAAGTTCCGCATGGATGCGTGCTGCTGCGCTGTGGGGGCAGCCTGGGGCACCGAGTGTGAGGAATGCCCCAGACCCGGCACCCAGGAGTACGACAGCCTGTGTCCCCGGGGGCCTGGCTTTGCTAACCGAGGGGACGTGCTCACAGGGCGGCCATTTTACAAAGGTAACTGTCCCCGTTGTTTTGGTCCCTTGGCACTGAAGCTCACCTTCTGCACGCTCTGGGAATTGCTTTTGCCTTCAGCCTGTGGTTTCCCGCTTGACTTTCTCGGGTAAACACGATGTGTGGCCAAGCGATGACCCAGAAGTACAAAGCGGCGTCGGGAGGGGATGGGGTAGAGACACATACTGCTGATCTCACTTTCTCACACCTTTCGACCACCGCTTCTTTCCTTAGCCCGGCCTGACTGGATGCAGCCGGGGTGTAGCCAAAGTTCTCCCTGCCCTGCCCCCACCCAGCTCTGCAGTAAAGGGCGCAGAACGCTTACACTAGGAAGGCAGATTCTTTTTCACAATGGAAAGTTTGTGGGTGGCGTCAGTGATCGTTGAACGTTTTGATACCCTGCGTTTTTACTAGGGTACATTATTTTATATCATGATCAATTTCCACTTAAAAATGATGGGCCTGCAACTTTTCCACGAAAGCAGCTGTCCGCTCCTGTCTGTTCCGCTTTCAGATATCAACGAGTGCAAAGCCTTTCCTGGCATGTGCACCTTCGGGAAGTGCAGGAACACGATCGGCAGCTTCAAGTGCCGCTGCAACAGTGGCTTTGCTCTGGACATGGAGGAGAGAAACTGCACAGGTAGGCTGTTCTTCTGTCCTCGTTGATAAAGCCAGGCTCTCTTTCCTTTGCTCCGTTTGAAAGCACTGCCTTCAAAAGCCCATCCCTCACTGAGGCCACGTACCTTTCTCTTTTTCTTTCTTTTCCCTACTGCTAAAGCCACTTCTCCAAGCAAGCTTATTGTGACAGCTGCAAATGATGAAAATGCTGTTTGTTCTACCTACAGGAACGACAGCTAAATGCAATTTTCAACATATATGGATATTCAAGAATATAGCCATTAAATCAGCAATTGTGTAAACTTATAATAGTATTCCGATAAAAAGCCTTTGTAATAGAGAAGCTAGAACTTCTTTTCCTCATCTGGGAATGGTTTTCTTAATCATTAGGCTTCAGTCACCATCCATATCCTGATCCATAACCATTCCCTTTGGTTTGGAAAGGATATGAAATCCCCAAATTTTTCTATTAGATAATAAAACAAGTGAGTCTAAACACTTGAAATGTATCTCCAAGATTTTATTCGCTGAACTTTCTTCGTATTCTCTCTGGGATTTTCCCTCTTCTTGTACCCTCGCACCTGCTCTCTCTGCTTTCCACTGAAATGTGTCTCTGACTCCTTGCCAATTTCCTGATCTGTAAGGGACCCTGAGATCCATCTCTGCGCCTCCCGAGCCTAGACTATTCCAGAAGCATTTCAGAACTGCACGCTTAATCTTCTGAAGGTTTGCTGTCTTGTCAGTGTTTTCTGTACTCTGAGCGGCCCTTGTTGCTGAGGCATCTGCTGAAGAGAGCGTGCCTCTCAGGCTTTCTGCCAGCCACAGCTGAGGGGAAAGCGCGTCCTTCCTTCCTGAAGGGCAGCTGGGCTGCATATTGCAGTATTCGCCGCCTTGAGTTCCCTCCTTGTCCTCCAACCCCTTAATTCTCCAGGCAGGTCTGTCGTTTCCACAACCCCCAGGTTCATCATCCTGAAGCAGGGCTGCGAGTACCTAACACCCCACAGAACAACCTCAGGCGGCACAGACAATCCTACACCTGGATAGAGCAGCTCAGAGTTCTTCCCGTTCTGACACCACCTCTTTTCTCTGGGTGCAGTTAGCCAGGTCACTTAATGGCACTGACACTGGCCGTCTTTGACTGTATTAGAGAGATACATGTAGACAGCACTGCGGTGTTGTGGGAGATCATGCGAAAGGATAGTGGGACACTGCTGGCTACCGTGCTTCACAGCATCTAAGCCAACCTTTGGTTCCTGGATTTGGGACCCTCAGTAATCATAGCCACCCTACCAGTTACCAGCCTCCACAGTCCAGCCACTCCATACTTACTTACTGCTCTTGGAAATGCATTATCATTCTTCACCTGTGCATTTCTCTCTTGCCCATCTTTATAGTTAGAATTTTTATACAGTCTTCAAGGACCAGTTCAAAAGTCACCTCCTCCAAGATACCAGCACTTAACACAGACAGGCATTGTTCTTAGCATTTAACGAGTATTGATCCATGTGATCCTGTGAAGTACATTCTACTCTGCTCCCTACATTTTACAGGCAAGGAAACTGAGGCAGAGAGAAATGAAATAATTTCCCCAAGGCCCTTCACCCTGGAGGTGACAGAATTGCAATTTGTACCTAGGAGTCTGGTTCCAGAGTCTGTATACTAACCACATCACATCACATCAACCAAAATCTGTCCCTCCTCTGCCACTGAACTTACTCTGTTCTTCGTATGGTTCCTTTTTCTTTTTTTCTTTGGCTTTGCAAAACAAATAATTTATTTCCCTACCGTGGAACAATCCGGTGCAGATCAGCTGGGGCTCCATTCAACTCAGTGATTCAGATATTCAGAATCCTTTCATTCTCTGAAGTGCTCAGTATTTTTTCCATCCAGCTGTCAGATAAATAAAAGGCATGAAAAGTCACATATGGGTGTGTTTTATGGGCCAAGCATGGATATGGTATATGTCACATCTACCCATCTTACTGTGGCCAGAACTCAGCCACATGACCACACTTGGTTGAAAGAATTCTGAAATGTGCTTTCAGTGTGTGCCCAGGAGAAAAAGGGACATAATTCGAAAAAAAATAACAAGTTTATATCATAGGATCTAATTTAAAATTTATGTTTTCCATAAAATATATGCACAGACACTGAGAACAGGAGACTTGATTGGAGAATGTAATCATATAATTCTTTGTAATGGTGCAATTTTCTGACTCTGGTAGATTGATGTTGGAAAATCTTATACCTAAGTTTAAAAATTCTGAAGCCATTACACATTGAAGACAGTATTACAGTAAGAATGTATCCCTATATTATTATTACTCAATGAATATGTTGTTTTAATAGTATAAGATAAACTACATATAGTAATCACTTGTGACATGAAATTTAAAGATAGAAATGTTTCTGATTTTCCACAAATGTGAAAAAAATATTAATTGCTTATTCAATATATATTATAATGCTTTCAATATAAAATCCTTACTACACATAATATTTTTCCCAATAAGACTATATCAAATGATTAAATTATTACTGGATTAGTATTGAAGTTATCAAGGAGTCTGACTGCCCTTTTTCTTCATATGTTTCTTACCACCAATGCCTAGATACTGACAGACAAAAAGTAAGAGAATTAATATGCATATTGTTAGCTGCTTAACTGAATGAATTAACTGGTTAAGATTTTTGTTTTAAAAGAAAGTACTTTCGTATCCTCGGTATAGCCTGTCATCAAGGACATAGAGAAAGACCAGACGCTGGGAGAGAGCTGAGTCTCTGGAACCCCGGGAAACCCTGGACAAGTCATCCACGTATAGAGAAGTCCTGTGAAGGAAGTTCAGAATTGAAATTCTTCAAAATTAAGAGATGCTGGCAAAAGCATTTTTTCCCAGGGACAAAAAATTTTTAAATGGCTCGTGTTGCTTAATCATATTTTATAGACATGACTCCTGTATTGAAAAATCTTACTTATAGGCACCAGAGAGTTCTCAGTGAATCCTGGTTTTGGTAATATAAACGCTGCTGTTGAAGATTCCTTTTCCTGTAGTATATAACAAGTGACACACACACAAATACATCGTTTTATTTTTATTTTTAAAATTAGATCAATAGGTTCTTCACATATGAATGGGACAGAGAACCATAAATTTGGATGTACTCCATGGCCCTGCCATATAAGGGCCAGATCTGGCTCCAAGTGAGCGGGCTGTGTCTGCATCCGAGGCTGTTTCTCTCTCTCTCTCTCTCTCTCTCTCTCTCTCTGTGGTCAACCAGCCACTCAGGAGGGCGCGGGCTAGGGAAGCAGAAACTGCATGGCCTTCGTATCGCGCACAGGACTCGTTCCACGGGTCCCCTGCCTCCCTGCCTTACTGGGCCCACTCTGCAGTTGCTCAGTTCATCCCTCTGTTACCCTTCCTAAGCCATTGAGAGAAATCTACAATTCCAGATTTCTTTAAAAGCCAAAAACCATCACCTGCCCATTGGCTGTGACAGTTTTGACAGTTGGGGGAAGGAAAGTGCCTAAGGCCCTGGCCCCGTCTAGCTGATCTGCCGAGAACACACCGTCAGACTGCCAGCCACGGATTTCTCCAACATCCCGAGTGTGCCGCACGTTCCCTGGCAAGGCCAGAGCTCCCTCTCAGTTCTCCAGCACCTTCTCACCTCCTTACGTGTCTTTACTTCTTTCGAACCCTGTGATTAGACATCGATGAGTGCAGGATCTCCCCTGACCTCTGTGGGAGTGGCATCTGCGTCAACACGCCAGGCAGCTTTGAGTGTGAATGCTTTGAAGGCTACGAAAGCGGGTTCATGATGATGAAGAGCTGCATGGGTGAGTGTGTGCTCACCCTCCCTCCCTGGCCTTGAAACCAGGCTAGCATGAAGTCCACAGCTGGCCCTCGGCTTGTCTCAGAGCTGCTAATAGCATGCTTGGCAAGGAGCCGTGGTTAGAGAGAGAACAGATTTAAATGTCAGGCAGGAAATCTGCTCCTAGATAGCTCTGGTGGAGAGCCCAGCTTCTTGGCGCCTTAGTGGCAGTAAGATATTTAGGCTGGGTTCTGCTTATTCAGAGATTCCAAAACCCACCAACTACACTGGAGGGATTCATTTGACATGGGTGACATTGTATGGTGACCCTAACATTTATATTCAGTCATGCAAAGCCCAAGTTTGTTTCCTTACTGGTGGGTTATTATAAACTCATGGTATCAGCCACCTTTCAGCCCACTTTTTTCATTTTCAGTGACTGACAGGACTCATCTCATGGGGCATAGAAAATGAGCAGTGTAAGATTTCTTTCACTGTGATTAGAGATATAGATGGCAATATATGGCATCTGGAGTTCAGGGTGACATAAAGCAAATACTGTTGACTTTTGCCTTTTGGGAACCTGCTCATTTCATGCAAGTAAATTCCTTGATAGTTCATATCTTTTAAGAGAGCTTTTACCATTTACCTTCTGGTGGGAGGAGAGGTGAGGAGAGCAGTACCCTGTCTCTCTCGTTAGAGTCACACTTACCTCAGGTGATACATCTTTCTCCCATGCTGTACGCGTGAATATTTTTAATTCCTCAGAGTTCTTTAATGGATCTCACGTTTTTACCTTTCAGACATTGACGAGTGTGAACGTAACCCTCTCCTTTGTAGGGGTGGTACCTGTGCGAACACTGAGGGCAGCTTTCAGTGTGACTGTCCGTTGGGACATGAGCTGTCACCGTCCCGTGAGGACTGTGTGGGTGAGTTTGTCTCCTCGGCACATAGCCCCACCCAGCTCAAGTGGCAGAGACCATAAAGATGGGGGCCATTCTAACACACATGGTTTTGGCCCGTAAAATCTAGCTGCTTGAAAGTTGGAAATGCAGAGTCCCCGCGTTTGGATTCAGGCTGTGTCCTTAGAGGAGGCTCCAGAGATGCATTCGAACAAGCAGGCACTAGCGTGGTTTGCTCTTTTTCACTTTGAGCATGTGTGAAAGGACCCTGTGGGAGGGGCCCCAGGTGAGGCCGTGTAGTCGCTCCTCCAGGTGGATGGGAGGGGGACGCTGCTCCCTGAGAGAGCTCACCTGTGTGCACGCCTGTGCAGCCGCCTTGCACTCCTGGTTCTGTCCTCGTGGGGTCTACTCAGGCCTATGTGAAGCTCCTCTTCCCCCTCGGCTCCCAGAAAGAGCCTGTCTGCTCTTCGGCCCTGAGCTCATCAGGGGTGGCGAGGTGACAGGAGACCTGACAGCCGGTCTTGGAGCATGCCCACCCAGGACGTTTCATGAACACCCAGAGCTCTCTGGGCTTGTGGCATACTAGCTCTAAAACTGGTATCATGGTTTTAAAACTTTGATTTGGCCAGGAAACATTTTTTCGCAGAAAATCTTTCTTGAAATTGTAACCAAATAAAAGTTTAAAACAGAGCCCATTGCACACTCCTATTTGAAAACATAATTTGAGCAAACCTCCCCACTACATATATATATATATATATATATATCACTCTAATCACTTGTATCACTTAAATATGGACCATGTTTATATCACTGTGCTAATATGTTAGATGAATGTGAAATCATAGACTAAACAGACGTTTTAGAAAGGTAAATGTAAATATTTTTATTCATGGCACAAAGAGCTTTTTCATACAGATGATTACAGAATATTTATTCATGGTTGTGATGCACTGATTCAGAGATGGGTTTCTCAGTTCAGTTTTTTTTGTTCATTAGTTTTCATGGATCTCAGAGCTGGAAAAAAATACCTCTCAAAGGCACAATGTATGATATAAGATACATATTTTTGGACATTTAATAAAATATGTCTTTAATGGTAATAGACAGAAATCCATATTTCACATAGTCTTCTTGGTAATTCTGAGAATTTGGGGTGAATTTCTAGTTCTAGCTGTTTCTTTTTGTCACTGTTCTTCCTTTTTTGGGTATGACAATTAGCTCATAAGAGGAAAAGTCAACTACCGCTCCGTGCTGTCCTCTGGCAATCGCATTATCGGTGCTAGTTTGTTCCACAGATCTCGGCAGAAGTTCCTTTTTAAGGCACCTGCCATCTTAGAAGGGTTTTTCTTAAATAATGAGGGTTTATTTTTAAATAGGCAATGTAATCTATAAATCCACCTATCCAGGCACATTAAATTCAATGTAACAAGAACAAATAAAACAAGTGAGGGCCTTGTTACAGGAAACCAGCTGTCTTCCCTCAGGAAACTTCAGATTACTTGGGCAACACCTGACCACCTAATAAAGACCAGGTGAGCAGGTGAGCGTGGGGGTAATTCACATACTAAATATTAGCAAGCTTCATTTCTAGCCTGCACTCGATGTGCATGCTCTAAGGTGATAGTCACTAGCCACGTGGGACCATTTAAATTTAATTAAAATTAAATAATATTAAAAATGCAATTTTTTCAGTCACGCCATCCACATTTCAAGTGGTCAGTAGAACTATGTATTGGACAGCACAGAGATGGAAGGAATAGTTGCATCATGTGGGAAGTTCTGCTGGGCAGGACTCTTGGAGAGAGAGAGAATAGAAATACAGAGACCAGCATGGTCTTTGAACACCCCAGGCGACTTGCTTCCCCAGCAGTTCACAGACCCCTTTGGAGACCCTTGCCCCACAGTAGCATGTTCTTGATGGTCTGATGTGATCACTGCGTGAAACATTAATTCTGGGTATGCTTTGACAGACGTTAATGAGTGCTCCCTCAGTGACAACCTCTGCAGAAACGGCAAATGTGTGAACATGATCGGCACCTATCAGTGCTCCTGCAATCCTGGGTACCAGGCCACTCCGGACCGGCAGGGCTGCACAGGTAGGGGCAGGCGCCCTCAGGGCAGGAACTTGTGTTTCTCAAATTAGTGTAGGAAAACGTGGAGCTTAATGTCTCATGAAGTCAATGGGCGGTCTTTGTCCTGAAAATGAATCTAAGCGTGGGGGGCAGATCTCCCAGATGCCATGGTTGGCGGGTGTTTTGCAAAGCAATCTCTGCTTTTATCAAAGAAAACACCCTAAACCGCCTAGTTATTGTACCTCTGAGATCGTTAATGGTAGCCGACTGGCGCCAAATGCTAAATGGAATGCTGTGTAAAAGGAAGTAAAAAGAACTAGGAAAGACTGATGACGGGGTAATGACAACACACAGCAGGGAGCAAAACCCAAAGCCATTTAAGCATTCCCTGTATAAGAAAAAGAAAACGCCTTATATCTTTTTTTTTTTAAGTAGACCCAGTAAGTAATGGGGGGCCGTGTTGTTCCCTAGATATTGACGAATGCATGATAATGAACGGAGGCTGTGACACGCGGTGCACCAACTCAGAAGGCAGCTATGACTGCAGCTGCCGCGAGGGCTATGCCCTGATGCCCGACGGGAGGTCGTGTGCAGGTACTGAAGAGCAAACTCGCAGACTCGTCGCACCTTAACAAATCTCACTCCCGATATCCGGAGTGGAACTGGACGGGAAAAAATATTTGAGCTGAATAAAAGCCACCCTGGTTTTCATTTGATGTTTATTTTGTATTGTCAGACATTGACGAGTGTGAAAATAATCCTGACATCTGTGACGGTGGCCAGTGCACCAACATTCCTGGAGAGTATCGCTGTCTGTGCTATGATGGCTTCATGGCTTCGATGGACATGAAGACGTGCATAGGTGGGTATCACAGAAACGGGATGAATATTTATGCAGACACATTTAAACATGAGAAGAAGAAGCTCTTTCAGTTATTTTAAAAGTTCAGACCATTGTAATAGAAGGTGTGGAGCTGGAAACAATTACTTGAAGAAGTCCTTAAGGACTGTGTATTTACTGTAGCATTATATCTTGCAAATAGATTCTGTTTTAAAATGTATCAGTGCATTTCAATACTATGCTATTTTTTTAGTATTAAGGTATTATTGATATACACTCATATGAAGGTTTCACATGAAAAACAATGTGGTTACAACATTCACCCATATTATTTAGTCCCTCCCCATACCCCATTGCAGTCACTGTCCATCAGTGTAGTAAGATGCCACAGAGTCACTACTTGTCTTCTCTATGCCACACTGTCTTCCCCATGCTCCCCCCCCCACACCATGTGTGCCAATCGTAATACCCCTCAATCCCCTTCTCCCTCCATCCCCACCCGCTATTCTTTTTTAAAGGATAGCTTCTGAATTCCTAGGATGAATACATATTAACCACAGTATTGAAAATACATTTCCTAGATGTAAATGAGTGTGACCTGAATCCCAACATCTGTATGTTTGGGGAATGTGAGAACACCAAGGGGTCCTTCATTTGCCACTGCCAGCTCGGTTACTCCGTGAAGAAGGGGACCACAGGATGTACAGGTAGTTCTCTGGCTTGTATCCCCAGGGTTTTGGCGGCCTCTGTTTCAGAGGCCAGCCGTCAGCATCCCTGTTCCCGTGCCCTCCCGCAGCCCCCGCCGGGAGTGTGAGGAGCCTGGGCCCCGAGAGGTGCCGGGCGGTGGCTGCAGTCGGTGCCGACCCGCCGGTGCTGACTGCGGACACGGGTGGGAGGGCCAACACGGGGTCTGGTCCCAGGCTCCCGGGCACAAGCACCTAGCGGCTCTGGCAGCCTGGTTGCTGAGGAGGACAGCTCCCAAGAGGAAGCAGCACCAGAGGCCTCAAGGGATCCCCTTTGTTCTGGTTTTGCAGTTTTTCCAAACTAACAAGAGATTAATTTAGATTTCTGTTTAGACTCTCCTTCCTTCTTTTCCCCCATCTTTTTCCCTCTCTTTCCATTTGCTTTTTGCCCTCTCTGTCCCCCACCCAAATGGCCTCTCTCTTCTCTCTTCTCTCTTCACTTTCTATGCTAACCCCCTTTGCTATATGTCTGGTTCTCCTTCCCTACTGCACACTTTTAACCTTTTGCATGAAATGGGCTGGGGCGTCCCAGGGTCAGTGATTTGGACCAGGCGTTTGTCATAGCTCAACTGAAGGCCTTTGTATGGTATTTGCTCAAGGCAGGTGGTGGGAGGCTTCGATGGCAGCCTGCCCCTTAACTGACACCTCCAGGAAAGGGCAAATAGTGAGTGAAGGGCACTCTGATGTTCACTGCTAGTCAGGCTGACCCAAAGCTAGGAGGTGTGTGTGTGTGTGTGTGTGTGTGTGAGATTTCAGCATCTACAATATGTAATCATTGACCTGGATGGAACAGTATTATTTTTATTCTAGAAAGCTTTGGGAAACCAAAGCTACATAGTTTATTCGCACATATATATATATATACGTATATATGTACATATATGTGTGTATCTTTGTGTATATACATGAGATGATATACATGTGTGTGTAGTGGTGAAAGTTACTGGTCATTTCCCCGATAACATCTCCAGTAAATATGTTTATATATTCTCACATAAATAGAAGAAAAATACACACTAAAATGATAGTTTTCAAAAACTCTATAAAATGTTGTATTCTAAAAGTGACAAGTGATCATATAATTTTAAAAAAGAAATACACTGTCATGTATTTAAAAAGCCAGGCTTGTTCTTATCATCAAGAAAAACATGTAACAATTATTAACAGAAGTGAATTGGGAGAGAGTCTATTTTGGGAATAAGATTTCCCTTATCATCTATAATCCAACACCCTTGACATGGAGGTTTGTCTGGGCCCAGGGAGGAGGAAGGTGGGGAGGAGCTGACGCGCCATCTACCAGGGGCAGTAGCTCTGCGTCCCACTGCTGCCAGAAAGTGGCTGGCAATTCACCAGGAAAGGGCCTGTTTGATTTGGATCACGAACTTCCAAATCTTGGAGTCTACAAAAATTAAAAGTGAAAATGACAATGTCTGCCCTGTAACACTTTAATATTTCTATATTTACTTTAAATTTCACCTGTATACAGAAATACACTTTAAGTAGAATTAATAAGCTTGTATGCTATCTTCTTCATGTTAACTGTGGTCTCTCAGATGTGGATGAGTGTGAAATTGGTGCTCACAACTGCGACATGCACGCCTCATGTCTGAACGTCCCAGGAAGCTTCAAATGTAGCTGCAGAGAAGGCTGGATTGGAAATGGCATCAAATGTATTGGTGAGTTTGCAAATGTCAGTGTCCCTTGGGAAGACACAAAATTATTAGAGGCTCTTCTTTGCACAGTTGTTGACCCACATACTCGAAGAGAAACATGTTCTACATTTTTTTAATTTATTCTCTTGAAAATCAAAGGCTATCTTTAGTTGCAAGATGATTCCTACCTAAGCATTCATAAGATCCTACCTAAGATCCTACCTTTAACCTTCATGTAAATTATCAAACTACAGCAGTATGCCTTGTCATCATCTGCATTTTTAATGTGGCGGTCAGTAAAAATTATTTGCGGTGCAGCCAGAAATCTGAACAGATGTATGAAGATGACTAATAGAGTTTTCCAGTTTTTTCATAGTTATCAGTGAGATTTGAATCCCAGTGAAATAAACAAAGGAAATGAAAAGGCTTTTATCAGCTAACCTAAGTCTGTACCTGGTCAACATTAGCTTTTTAATAAAAAATAGAATTCTTCTATTTTTTTTTTTTTTGGATTTAAGAGGGCTGATTTGAAGAAAGGAGAATGGGAAGGCCGCTGTCCAAGTGTTTCAGTTCTGAGCCAGTCTTTTATAGCTGTGAGGCAGAGGAGTGGCTTTTACCCTTGGTGTCATTCACCGTGTGGCTTAATAGGCTCCATGTTTTACGTGCTTTAATGCTAAAACATTTTGCCACCTGGTAAGAATTATCCAGGTCAACTTAAAATAGAAAATAGAGCAAGTCGAACTGACCTCCCTGTGATCACGAACACCTTACAAGCCTGTAGTAAGTGTTAAAGCCTAGCCTGAAGATCTGATACCGACAGTATAAGTTAATGCGAATATGCTTTTGTATCCACGTGATCCTTTTACGTGTGTCAGATGTCTATGAGCTGACTATAGAACTTAAATCATCATAGTTTCCAAATAACTTTGCTAAGGTAAGTAACATTCTGGGAGGGCATCAGTGAGTTCATGAGCTCCCACCTCCCATGCAGCCATCTCCCCATCATCAGTCTCACATCCTGTTGGGGATACCCCTTTCCCAGTTTTCCACTTCTATCGCCTACTGGTTTTCTGTTTTCTAGGCGCTCTTATTTTGTACTTCTTGCCCACCCATCACACTGGCCAACTCTCGCACAAGAGCCTCCCTCCATTGCAAAAGAGGTAACCATGTCCAAGCACCTCTGCTCCAAATACCACCCGAACCACCCACTGCTTTCCATCTCCACTGCTCTACTCTCAACTGTTAACCATTCTCTCTCTCCCTCTCTCTGTCACACACACACACACACACACACACACACACACACACACACACACACACACACACAC